>JAUELG010107483.1:0-10550 GCA_031471515.1 Dendraster excentricus | reverse complement strand
GGTGTGCCTCACGGAATCCTGAAATAGGGGTCGGGGGGAACTCGAATTATTTTTTGATGGGGGTGTGCCTCATGGAATCCTGAAATGGGTGTCTGAAGATTAAACTAGAAGCACAAAATATAGGGTCTTTGGAGCAACAAAATCCATGAAGCGCACAAAATATGGGGTCTTTGGAGCAACAAAAAGCCTAAAACAGGAGTTATGGGGTCTTAGCAGCAAACCAAAACGACAAAATATATAGATTTTGAGATTCAAAATAAACCGAACATGAAAAGTAACTTCACCCCTAGGCAATTGCCCATAATTTCATAACCTGTTTTTGTTTTTATTTCAAGCTGAAATCTTACCAGCACATTGGCACACATATATTATGTTTAATATGTGCAAAAAAAAGAGATATTCATCACTTTATGGCTCAATGAGCACAGATCAAAGATAAAATTGTCCAATTCCAAAGTCACAAGGTATTGCGCATGACTGTACATTGTTGTGAATCCGCATATGTATGTAGCGGAATGCATTGATCATGGTTTTTGAAAGAATGCTGTGTGATCTTCCATTCATTTTGAATTTTTGATGGCACATGTGGTAAAATGCCTTAATTGCAATTGTAAAACAGCTCATTTTTTAATTTTCCTACTCTCAATAATTTGTAATGATGATAATACTTTTGCGAATTTTGAAATATGACTAATTTGTCTTTAATCTGTGCTCACTCAACCATGGATTAATGGTTACCTCTATATTTTACACATTGTTTTCCTGACAACCATATGGATGTATTTGCAAAACGAAATCTTAAAACGATTCATGGTTTTGAAATTATGGGCAATCGCTTAGGGGTGAAGTTACTTTTTGTGTTCGGATTGTTTTGTACCTTCCTCATATCGATATATAAGCCACTAAAATATTGCATGTACTTCAAAAGAAAAGCGATTTGCTGAAATATATTTTAATGATGATGATATGAGGTAGATAAAATAAATTGCAAAGTGACTGAGCACCCTTCTCTTTTCACCCAACGAAATGCAGTATCATATCACATAAATGAACAAACTTAACTAACTTATAATTTTCATATCATCAAGTGATTTGTATAACATGTCAAACATTTTATTTTTTAGGATGATCTGTTGTTTCACATTTGCAGTCACGTCTCTTTATTTTCTTATTATTCTAATGAATAACTGAGAATGTTTTTTTTGTTTACATTTTTCAATGAAGTTTATTTCAGAATTGGTCAATGGATTGACATAAGATTGTACAAGATAACATAATCCTGAATGCATTTTTTGCCATTTGTATTCATTGCTGTTTTGGACATTATCTTATTTGGATTATTTTAGTAACTTTTTATTTGAATTAACATTTGAATTTTCATTATATTAAGTAGCAGATATGAAAAAAAAAAAATGTAAATAAAAGTTTTTCTCTTGCGATACAAGTTTCTTGCCAAAGGTGAATCTCTATCTTGAAGATTTGTATCTAGTAAGCTAATTACCTTACACTGTGCTCACAAAATAAAAATATAAAAAAACGGGGCACTTCGCAAAATATAGTAACAAATGATTATGTCCATCGAATAGAGTGTCCTTTCCACTGAATGACGAAACCAAGAACAGTCATTTTGGTTGTGTAGTTTTTATTTTCCAGCGATGTGAGAAATACCACCACAGGTTCCAATTTTTGTAATTTTTTACAAGACAGTGATTGATAAATCACACTTAAGATTATATATATTATATATAATTATCTGTATTGTTTCATTTGAAGTTCTCTTTAACGTCTGATGATGTCTGACTACATTATTTTATATCAAGTTGATCATTTGGTGTATACATTTATATTGTGTTAATTTGGTAATCAGTAACATGACACCCTTAACAATTATATATACCCTCAAGTTATTCATTTATTTAACAGCTTTTTCATTAAAGTGTGTACTGGTACATTTTTTGCCACTCTCTATTTCTACTTTTGAATTTGATGGTCAAAACTATTCAGCCACAGTACATGCGATTATTATGCATTCAAGCATTATACTGTTCATCAATTTGGCTAATGCATGTATGACGAAGATATACAACTGATACAATAAATACTGTAATACATAAACATGCCTTTTACGGCTGAACGTATTTGATACAAACCTAAGTTTACAGAGCACAGTTATGATGCTTCAGGGACATTTCCATCAACTGTTTAGAAAAAGAAATATTGAATCATATTGTAGTTATTATATCAACCACGACTCCATGAGAGAAATTGAAGGAACATTAACTGAATGAGGAGCAAAAACTATTGACTAGTGAAAGGACTTCTGCCATGGACATCCACATTTCAGTACCAGTGCACCTCATACATAGCCATTATTATATCATATTCATATTTAATACCTAGTTAGAATGATATGTTCGTTCATCAATGATAATCTCGCTGGTGCCTTTTTACAGTTTTATCTGCTGATCATACGTATCACCTTGGTTGTTAGACACACTACACACAGCAATCAATGGAGCCTGTGATGTGCACTCTTATCTCCATTGGGAGCATTCATATAAGTTACAATTTGGATGAGTTCAAATGTCTCAGCGCCACAGAACACCCTCAAGAAGTGTTCTTTTGTACATCATATTTCAATTGTCAAGATGTATTTTGCTCCTCAGGTTATTGATAAGCCTACAGATATATTGTATTGCTCTATTCAGCCTAATGAGGTAGCCTACATGTACACTTGGACTAGACCCTTATCCAAAGTATACATCTTTGAATTTGAAAAGTTATCATCTTGCCTTCCATTTGAGGTTTTAAGTACAGTTTTCTTATCGAGGACTGTTGATATGTGTGCAGGTATACAGAAGTATCATAAAATACTCTTATGGATTTTTAAACTGTTGGCTACTTGGCTGTATGATTCCTGTATGTATAATAATGAGAAATTTCTGTTTTACATGTATTATTTCCATTCATCACTTCGTCCTTTCATTCACACAACGGGTTTATGCACTGTCATCATCTTGCAATCATTTGCACAAAGTCCAATATGGTTAGAATCCCTTGTTATACAAAAATATGATGGGCCACATACATAGGCCTATAGAGTAAAAAATGTTACACCGCATGCCGCCATTTTCATTCAATGTGTAGTATGCTCCGTGCGCAAGAGGGCACTGTGCATCTGATGCCACCTTACATGTATGCACAAGTCTCAATATATACTACATATTTACTTCATTGCACTCATTTTTGACCACACGTACTCTATGCACTCAACCACTTCAGCAATGGAAGTATCCAAATGAGCGTTACTTGAAAAAAAATCATTCACAAAAGACATAATATTGGTTGGAACGCATTCCATTTATTTCATTTTAACCTACTTTTTAATATTTATTGCACGATATATTTATTCTATCTATATATTCATAACACTCATTTAAATACCTGTATCATATAATGTAATTGCACTTCTCAAACAATCCTGATCATATCATTCTAACATTCTTCAATAATGTTTGGTAATTTCATAAACTATCTTGGAAAATCTACATCATTCTGTCACAAAATATGGAATGCAAATAAATGAAATGTTTTGAATACAATGATATCAAAATTGATGCTAAAAGATGTTCGATAGTAAGTATTCCAGTAGTGTAAAATAACAGTGTATATATTATAATAATTGCATTAACTATAATGCTTAAATCTCACGACTTGCATATTGTATTGACTGCTGGTATTATTTGCTTCACTCTTTAATGATTCAATTTCTGTATGCATTTTTTATTGTACAGAAATGTATTTGAACTGTTAGAATATTTGTGATTGAAAAAAAATCTTTGGTAATTGCATATACAAATGTTTAATTCTTAAGTTCATGATTGTAAATATAACGTGTATGTGTTTATCCTCATTAATTTGCTTAATGGAGATGCCAAAAGGAACTATTTTTTCTTATTTTCATAAAATGTAATAATTATTATTAAATGTCTAACGATAACAACAACATGCCTATTCTTCTATCACTTTTCGAAACAACATTTTGGCTCATAAAGATAATTTAACAGAAAATATCAAAACAACATAGACAATAAGCTTATGATAAGTTAGCCTATCCAAAGATACAAAATGAACCAAAAAGCCCAGAAAATAACATCAAAGTGCTGTTAATTTGTCCATCATCAGAAGCAATCAAGATCGTGAAGGCCCCTGAAGACCTGGAAACCAGGGAGCACCAGAACGCCACCTTCACCTGCGAGCTGAACGGGGACGCCCAGAAGGCCAACGTCAAGTGGAAGAAAGACGGAAAGATCGTCCACAAGGGCAGACGCATCAAGATCCTCAATGAGGGCAACGTGTCCCAGGTCGTCATCGAGGACCTGAAGCCGGAAGACGAGGGCAAGTACACGGTCACTGTCGACGGGGTCGAGGTCAAGTTCAAGATGATCGTCCACACCCTGAAGGCACCCGTCTTCACCCACAGGCCCAAGGCTGTAGACACGGAAGAAGGTAAAGAACATAAATAATGTTTAGGACTGTATTATAAAGAATACAATCAGTCCTTTTCAGGACTCACTACACCTCCCTCTTTCACAAGGTGCAACTGCAAACCACGCTTATTAAGATGGCTTTGGTTCGAAATTATTCATATGGAAGTATTATCCTTTTTTTATGATTTTAAAACTATGAATTTTTTTTTATTTGCATTACATAGAAGAGTCTTAAAAAATGTAAAAATTGTGGTCAAGGGAATGATTGTTGCCTTCTACCAAATATCTTATTGACTTTGTCAATGCAATGTTCCCCACAAAGGCTCATGCATGGTATCCCCAAACCAGGATTCCTTAAATACTTTACGGTACGATATTTTCTTCCTGTCCAGGCACGTCCGCCATCTTCCACTACAAGGTTGCCGGCTACCCGAAACCGGTAGTCAAATGGTACAAAAACAACCAGGAGATAACCGAAGAGAACACCGAAGTCACCTTCAAGTACGACGAAGAAAACAACGAGTACACCGCGATCTTCCACCAGGTGGCCCCCAAGGATGCCGGCAAGTTCATGCTGATTGCGACCAACGAGGCGGGTGAAGCCAAGCAGGCTGTCTCCCTAATGGTGACGGCCAAGCCTCCAGAACAGATCATTATGCGCAAGATGTCCCTCAAAGCGTAAGAGCATTCCTCTGTTCCCTCTGAGATTCTGATACCCCCGATAGACTGTGCACACATTTCACCTGGTTGCTTAGAGTTCCTCAAGGCATTACCATAATTGTACTTGATTTTACAAGTGGATTTTAATATAACACACGTTTTTCGGCTTTTAAATTTTTTTTGATATAACACACATTTTTCGGCAAACCCTGCAGACATCTCACTGCCCCTAACTTGTGGATAATCACTAGTACTGTCAATTGAAGCGTGACATCATACTGTATTTTTTTTTTCTTATTAGCTCCATATTGCATAAAATATTGATCTTTTGATACAACATGTTCTGGAGAGATGCTAAAATCTATGGAATGTTACCAATGGTATTATCTTTCACTGCTAATGATATAAATTATATACATCAGTTCATGATAAAAAATTACAAAAAATTACTGAATTTGTGGTGTACTTTCCCTTTTCTGTCTGCACAGCCGCCAATCCACCGAGGAACTTGTCACACCGATGGACGGAGATGAGATCGATATCGCCGCCTTGCTGCACGATGTCCAACCCAAGGACTATGAAAACATCCTGAGGAAGCATGGCGTCTTTGACTTCAGGGCCATCCTGAAACACATGCAGATGATGAAACAACTGGCCGAAGAGCCTCAGGTCAGTATCTCCATTAAAAAATGAATGGTCAAAGGTCAAAGTATGGATGTCACAGTGACAGACCAAAAGTCACTGATTTTCAAGAGCTACGGTGTCTTTTGGTGCAAATGAATGTAATTGTATGATATGTTGTCCTGATATACATTAAATGCCATTCATTTACTCATTATTGGAATAAAATGGAGTAGAGTAAAAATGGCCAAAAGTAATATTATGGATGTCATACTAACAGATAAAAAGTCGATGATTTTCACAAGCCATGGTGTCTTTTGCTGCGAATGAATGTTATTGCCCTTTTGTACATTAAATGCGATTAATTTGCTCATTATTGAAATAAAAGGGCGTAGATTAAAAAATGTTAAAGAATGTTTTGTTGTACACGGGATAGAAAGCCATAGCAGAGTAGCCTGAATTTTTGAGCTCTGGTTCTTGATAATCTTTCTTCTTGGTGTAAAATGTCATTCATGTTAATGATGCCTCATTATTGGAATAAAAGAGAGTAGATTGAAAACGTTGACATTATTATGATTTGTTATTCAGGTGATAGAAACTATTGCTGAGGAGCCTGAGATACCGCAACAACTGGAACCTCTTCAGCTGGATTCCCTCTCCATGACTGATGCACCGATGCTCCTCAAGCGACCCAAGGAAGAAACACCAGGTCAGTGCTCAGTTCAGACAACAATTTATATCACGATGGGCTTTTTGCAATAAATGCTCAGATATTCATGTAGCCTACACGCTAGGGGTCAATTATAACTGTGGGTTAAATTTCGTTTAGATTTGTAAATCTTTTGTGTGATGCCAGCGAATCATTTTGAGATTGGTGTGAAATATACGCTGACTGTTCTCATGCAGGGCGCACAAACTAAAAAGTTCAAAATGGTAGTCCTAGCTGGAGCATTCCCTTCCATGACTATCTATAATAGCTTGTGTTGCTCCCTTGGTTTCCATCGCTTAAATACACAACAAAGTGGGTTGATACAGTCTGGCTATGAATCCATATCTGAGCATTTTTTCCTGAAAGGCAGTAGAGATTCGTTAACTGTGTTTGCTGTTATTCAAGTGTAACTGTGACTATTGTGGTAATTCATCTTAATAATAGCTGTCTCATAAAATATGAAATTTACAAACTTGGCATGATATTTGAAAGGATGAATTGTCATAATGTAAACATTCATTTAGTGATTAACATATATGGTGTAGGTTTAAATCACTAGAGTTGTGTGGCTATCCATTCTTGTGATTTTGTGTACGATCATGCTTCAGCAATCTGTCGTGCAGCTAAATGTATAGAGTGAAAATTGAGCTATAATGTATTGTGCAAATTTATTTTGATCTGAATTGGCTTTTAGATCTTTCAAATGAAGTAGGAATTGAGAGTGACGATGAAACAACTAGTGCTGATATAGCTTATCTAACAGTGCCTCAATCATAACAATTTAGAAACTGTATATTCTTGAAAAATGTTTTGTCTGTAATAGCATATTCTTAATTTCATCATGCAATATTTAACTCTTGTCTTTCATTATGTCCATATCAAACTTATCCTCAATAATGTGAATACTTCATAATGCTTAAAATATTTGACTAGCTATTCCTTCTTTTGACCTACTGTAAAAATCAAACAAATATTTCACATTTCTCAACAATTCAGTTCAGTAAACAAAATAAGGGACCATCAAAAATCATTTCATTTAGTCAACTATTTTGAGCATTATGGAGTATCTCAATCATATTCATTACCACCATTACCATGTCAGTTTTCATATTTGATACTTTTGAAATTTTATTTTGACTGTTTCTTCATCGACATGTCATTCAAGCTTTGTCTTATGTCTCATTCCAACTCATCGTTTCTGTGAATCTTGAAGTCATGTTCCATTGTTCAGTTCATTTGCACTGATTGAGTATTATTCATGCGTTTCTCCTCGTGTTGTTTTTTGGGGTTCATTTTAATTTCCATTTTTCATTTTTGTTTTCATTGCACTTTCATGATATGTGAGTTAAAGTTTTATGTCAGGAAGGATTTTTAGCAAAACAATTATGTTGCTTTTTAGTTTATTTTGAGATTATTTTATGAGCTGTCACCTCTGAAAGACATCTATTTTTAAAGGCAACACATGTATACTTCTTTGATATGGATATGGTTATACATTTATCTTTACAAATGTTTTACTCCAAAATTCATATTTTGTAATGATGACTTTGGAACTTTACATTTAGGTTTTGAGAACCTTAAAATTACTTAATTCTTTATTCACATGCTGTATATATTTCAAAATATTTTGTAATGATAAAATGTGTTTTTTAAATGTAAAACGATCACTCCAATGTTATTTAGTTGTGATTTGTACATGAAGTTATACAAGTGAATTTAGTTTTGACTTGAAAAAGGTCTGTAATGAATGATTAGATAAGTTTATCATTAAAGGTCCCATAGTTAACTTTTTTAATATTGAACAAGGATTTGTAACAAATATCACTAATATGAAATTTTATTTTGTATTGTGTAAGAACTGTGTAAGAACAGTGCCATTAAAATACAGTGATTTTTACAGGATTTTGTCAAAAGCATGTTCATATTTGTCGTGGAATTGAGGTGGAAACAAGTATGGCTTACAAGCCGCAGATATTTCAATTTTTTTTTTAAAACTTGATATGATAGATACAACTGCATGTAGATGTTATTTGTGTTGAATGACAATTACAATGTTTCATGGGAGTGTTGTAAAGTAAGTACCAATCCTTGCACACCGATATTGATTCTTAATTACCCTATGTGAAGTGCACTCCTTCCCGAAAAGGTAGGTTATTTCTTGGTTTCCTTGCACCGTTTTCTTCTTTCGCACCATTGTTCATCATCGGCACCAGATCACTTTTTCTTTTGTTCATCGTCATGTGACATTCATGTGATCTTCCTGTCTTCCGTCACTCCTTCATGGACTGTCCATCCTGTCATGGATCCCTTTCTTTCTGAGATTATTTCCTACTTTCAAAAAACAAAACCAAACAATTCTTGATCAAAATCTCTAGAGCAAACAGAGAAAGCTGAGATGTTTGAATCGCTGCTGCAAATAGCTTCCAAGATGGCGGAAGAAGCACCGGGTGAAATCCGGGCAACTGCTCCAGAGGTCCTCATTGGTGCATTGGAGCCTAAGAAAGAAGAGGAGCAAATTGTTCCCAAGAAGAAGGTCCTCAAGGCTAAACCTGAAATTGAAGAATCAACTGAAGTTGAGACAATTCTCAAAGTGGTGGAGGAAGAGGTTGCCGCTCCTAAACCTGAGCCAGTCGTTGAAGAGAAAGTTGCCGCGCCTAAGCCAGAGCCAGTTGTTGAAGCGAAAGTTGCTGCTCCTAAACCGGAGCCAGTGGTTCCAGAGGAAATCACTGCTCCTGAACCGCAGATGGTAGTTGAAGAGGAGATAGCTGCTCCTAAGCGACGGCCCAAGCTTCAAGCGGCTGTTGATGTAGAACGAACTGAGCCTAAGCGATCAGGTATATTTGTGCATAATTCTAGAGCAATACGTTTTCACTTACAAGTTATGTCCATCTACTTACTTAGGAATGGGCTAAATAATAAACTTTTCTTGTATTGTAGTTTACTTTTTGGTGTATGTGTGCTTTTGTGTTTTACTTTAATGTGTATTCATTTGAAATTTAAAATGTCTTTCAATGTTCCATCCTCTGTTTATTATGTGTTTTAATTTCATTTTGGGGGCTGGCAATCATTAGTAGTGAACAGCTGCTTTCATTATTGTGCATGAACATATGGATGTTATGAAAGTTTTAATTGTGATTTGTTCTGATGCTTTTCTGTTGTTTCTTTTGTAAAAAATCTATTATTCAATTTGGTGTCAAACTTGTTTCTTCAATGATAGCATTATAGCATTTTAAATGTGATTTTAATCAAATTGTAATTGTTTGTTTTCTTTTGCAGGTTCACATGGTAGCAAACAATAATAATATTGCTCATAGTGTTTATCTTTGCTAATTTGATAATAAGTGGAATTTATATTTATGATTTAATTTCAATTTCCTTTACAAAAAATAATGTGGTTTTTTTCAAAAGCCCAAATAAATTTATAAAGTGATTTATACTGTGTATACGACATTAAACCGAAATGTGTTTAATAGTACTGAATTGTATTGTATGTAACAGGGATTAGCAGAATAAATCTAAATAGATTAAATCATATTAGATTAGCATATAATTAAGGAGACAATTTCTAATGCAATGTCTACTGGAAAATCCCCTAGACCTGAGTCCATTGACTGATGCTAAAGTTCCTGAGAAGGCTCCAGTCGAGTTTGAGAGCGAAGCGTCAGCCGATATCAAGGATCATGAGATCGTCTGGCTCAAAGATGGCGAGCCGATCTCACCCGACGAGAAGTTTGAGGTCAAACGCGATGGACGACGTCTGTCCCTTCGAATCAACGACACAACCACTTCGGATGCTGGCCAGTATGCAGTCAAGCTTGGAGAAAAGATGCAGACGGCCACACTAGAAGTAACAGGTGTGTACTTGTTATTATCAATGAAATGCATAGTGGATTGAAATATCAAGTTCATCGTTTATTTTTCAGGTGCTATCTTTCCCAGTCTCTCCCATATGAGAAGGATGTAGGTAGGGTTGAGTATTGGTATGTCCCGAACTGCCCCCCTAAATTTTTTGCGAGATAATAAAAAACTGACTGTCAAATTCGAAAGAACATACGATTTTAATGACAAAA
>JAUELG010107264.1:0-10555 GCA_031471515.1 Dendraster excentricus | reverse complement strand
ATCTGTGTGCCAAATTTCGGCGCGGCGGCGCGTTCGGCGGCCGAGATCTCTGGGGGGGGTGGAATCCACCCCCCCCCGGCTATAGACCTCCCCAAAAAGCCCGGCCTGGTTAGGGTTAAAATGTGCTTGTACACCAATGAATAATGTGACACTTACGACATCATTGAAGTAGATCTGGTAGTCATATAAACCAGGATCTGCAAGGATCTTCTTCCATGGGTTGGGGGAATCTTTTACGGATGGTAGGAATGGGGTGCAGATTCCTGCTACAGAACTGTTTATGAGGTAGAAAATGGTTAGAACAAACTAAAAAGATGGAGGATTTTCACTGTTAATATAAACAACATCACCAGAACTGTTATTTTAAATAGTATCCCTGATAACTTCCAAATATATATGATCATCATCACCACCATCACCACTGCATCATCATCACCATCATCTTCACCATCACCATCAACACCATAATCATCACCTGTTATGATAAAAATCACCACCGCATCATTATCATCGATGTCATTACCCACATTTCTTCACCATAATTATCACTAAAATTCAAACTATCATTACTATCAAACCATCAGTTCAATCATTAACATCATCTGTAATGTTCACTCTCAAACTTTGATATCTTCATCACCATCATCGTCACCACCACTACCACAATCATCATCACCATCATCATCTTCTTCACCATCATTACCATCATCTTCGTCACCATCATTACCATCATCTTCGTCACCATCATCACCATCATCTTCGTCACCATCATCACCATCATCTTCGTCACCATCATCACCATCATCTTCGTCACCATCATCTTCGTCACAATCATCACCGTCGCCATCACCGTCGCCATCACCGTCGTCGCCACCGTCGTCGCCACCGTCGTCGCCACCATCGTCGCCACCATCGTCGCCACCATCGTCGCCACCACCGTCACAACCACCGTCACCACCACCACCATCACCATCATCATCACCATTACCATCATTAGTCATCATCATCATCATTAACATTATTGTCATCACCACAACACCATCATCATAATCATAATCGATAATCAGCTCACAATAGCCTACCTGACTCGGTCAGCGTAGTGGGTGGCAAACCACCAAACAAACATGCCACCCCAGTCGTGCCCGATGAATGTAGCTTGGGGGATGGCCTGTCAATGAAAAACAAAAGTAGAAGAATATTAAATCAGTCATTTGCCAGCTCATGATATGATATCTATTCACATGTGTAATCATTAATAATTGAGAGCCGTATAAAGCCTTCGTCGGGGCAGGAGTGACAAAAACTACACAAAATGAACAGAATTTATACCAACATTGAAACATGTAAGAAAAGATACGATTTCATGACATTTTTTATTAGTCAAGTCCGGATTGATTACAAGATATCGCAATAATTGCCATGACCAGTCATCAATATATTTGTGGTTGACAAGGGGATGGTACATTCATACAATTTTTCTTTTTACATAAATGCGGCTATCAAAATGCAATCTTTTTCTTGCTACAAGTATTTAAACGTGAGAGAATATTTTACAGAAATGCAGCTATCAAACTGCAATCTTTTTCTTGCTACAAGTATTTAAATGGGAGAGAATATTTCAAAGAGATAACTCACCAGGGCATCCATGAATTCAGCCATATCCTGTTTCAAAGACAAAAAAAAAACAATTAGACATTTATCCAGCTATCCATCTTTTCATCCATCCATCTATCTGTTCTTCATCCATCCATCCATTCATTCATTCATTCATTAAAAGAGAGCAGTAAAGAATGATGGATGAATGTAGAAACCCCTCAATTATTTTAATATTTGATTACTCTGACAGACTCTTCCACTACAACGCTTTGCGATTTTCTCTTTGAAAATATCGCGCATCTTGTATATCAATTATGTGGGTATCCTGACTAATGGCTCCAGTGTCATGTGTCATTTTGTGGTCAAATGTCAGACACAAAAAAGACACAAAAAGTGCAGTTTCTCATTCAATCATGTATAAAAACTCATTGCCAATTGATGCAAAACTCTCTACGATTTTTAATTGTAAATCCGAAATCACTTCTGGAAAGGTTTTATTTTTCACTTACCCGACACAATATCTCTGCACTGTATTCTGAAATTTCTGCGATGCGAAGGAAACAAAATGTTTATGTTTAAAATCAGTCATTACGATGCTATATGAAGGCTACTACTGCACACATTTTACCAAGTTTATAAAAAAGTATTTTTAAAATTTTATATTCTATGACTGAATTACCTAGAATACTGCGCATTTAAATAGTAATTTGTATAAAATTTGTATTAGAACAAAAATTGCTGGTACCATTGAAAAAACATGGCAGCCTCCAGTGGTCACCAAAAACTGTTGATACTGTTCTAAAAAAAACATTTTTTTATTTTTTCCATTGTTAATGATCTCCAAGAGGAATACAACTAGAATATCAGTATATAAAAAGCAAACATTCCGGCATTTCGTCCCTTTGAAATCATCTGGGCAGAAGGTGATAAAATCTGACATGAATTTCACAATTTTTCAAAAAGAAAACAGTTATATTTTTCAATGACACACTCACACATCATTCAGAAAATTTTGCATTGTAACTTTCAGGTAAACCTTTGGGCCTGTATTCTTCTAAATTTATCAACTTAGATTCAAGAATATAAAAGAAACTGGCTGGAAATATTTATATGATTAAAAATGTGCAAAGAAAAATAGGCTAGACTAGAGGACATAATGAAACTGCTCATTTGTTAAACAATGTCATCGGAATGTTAGTCTTAGGAGAAACAATAGGGTTTATCTCCAGTGGTGGATGGGAACAATCACTGTGCTTTACACAGGGGTGGAACCAGTGGCATAATGAGCCAAAAAATTTGGGGGGGGGGGGGGAACGGGGGGCTCAACCAAATCTGCATCACATGGGCCACGAAGCGGCGAAAAAGTTTGGTGTTTTTTGCGCAAGCGCAAGCCGGCAATCAGCAAAAACTTTTGACGTTTTAAGCCTTTTGGGGGCATTTTTCAGCAGCCCAAGGGGTATTTTCTTGTCTGAAGAAATATATTTTTTTCCATCACTGTTATCGAATTAGGAAAAAACCATGATTGAATTTTTTGGGGGGGCTGGAGCCCCCCCACCAATACGCCAGTGGGTGGAGCATTTTGTAATGGTAAGTGGTATCTGATGTCCATTTAGTCCAGCCTAAGTTGGTACATTGAGTAGAATACCACGCTATGAATTTAATGAGTCACTGATAAGACTACTTACCTGGCGGGTTGGCACTCTCTCCGTATCCCTTCATATCCATCGCAATCGCTCTGAACCCAGCCGCGGCCACAGCTGGAAGCTAGGGTCAACAATATTTTTAAAAATAGTGTTATTCAAGACAACAGTAATTAGCCATCTGCAAAATCAGCTTTAAACTCATCTGCTAAGAAAAAACTTGCACCAGGTTTGTATTATAATTTTGAAGAAGAAAAACAAAAAAGTTAAGAAATTGGCAACAATAGTCTTTCTAGACTGATTGCCATTCAATTAAAAATAACAACAACTCACAAGTCTTCATAATTCTAGGAATAAGGAATACAGAATGCTAGACTCCACAAGAAATCAATAAACAGTAATAAGAAGAAAAAAAATTAAGTCAAAACTGTCTATAGTGACCAACACACAGAGACAGAGCTGATCACTCCAGGTAAGTGGCCTATATAGACAGGTTAAAACATTAAAACATACAGGTCCAGTGAAACCTTTGTATTGTGAATGCCTGAGAGAGAATAGAAAAGTAACCACCCTAGACAGGTTCCAAAACATTGGTAGTCATTACAGAAGATCACATTTTGTGGCAAGGTTGAAGACAGATTTTATATAATTTTGACTATGTCATACAGAATTATACATATACTGTATGGTCGCTATCTGTAGCTACCATTTGAACCCGTTGAGGATGGACTGATTTTGCTACAACATGTATTCTCCATAGACCAGAGCCCAAATATTTTCGGGACCAGTCCTCAACGGGTTAAGTGGAGAGAAGCAAGACCTACCTGACGTTTCCACTCATACCAAGATTCTGGGAACCCATGGCAGAAGATGACCGGATGACCACTCCCCATCTCCACATAGTGGAACCGATGACCACTCTGTCAACAAAAACAAAAACAAGAGAATTCATAGAACATCAATAGACACTACAGGTACAGTAGAACCTCGTTATAACGAGGTCGGATATAACAAATCCTCTTCTAATGAGGTTATTTTACTGGTCCCAGTTATATATATTTCTTTGTTTTTTACCCTGATATAATGTGAAACAAGGAAATTGTCATGGTCCCAAAGACCTCATTATAACGTGGTTCCACTGTACCCAAAATTTTGAGGGCCAGTTGGATTTAATTGAATAAAATTAATTTTCCACTCTCATCCAAACAATTGCAAACAAATTACACAAGAACATGAATATTCTCAAAGGGGAATGAAATACTGACCCTTGGAGGCTGTCATGTTTTTCAACTTTTCCATTTAAAATGTCATACAAGCACATTTGAGCATGCAAAACAAATAAGAGGTATCGTGTAACCACTGTTGTTGAATCTGCTGCTATGGCAGGGCTGGTCAATCAGCTGGTAAAAAAATATATAGAAGGCTACTTTTCCCGAACTTAATGCCATAAAAACATATATATAAACAAATACTTAAAGAAACAACCACATAAACCGGAAAGGAAGATAAAAAGATACAAAGAAAAAAAGGAAAGAAAACATAAAATACTAATGAATGATTTACCCTGGTGGTGACATAGGAGTGTGGCACTTTGTCTGGATGAACTGCCACAGGTTTAGCCTGCTGGAACACCTGATTTGGAGAAAATTAAAGCAGAAATAAATTTTTCTTTTTCAATATTAATCAATTAGTCACAAAAGATATTCATTATAAATCAAAATGGTATGAAAATTCATATGAATAATTTTAACTGAATGCTGAGATATGAATGCAATGTTAACACAACCTTACAGACTTGTGATACATTCGACTATTTTTACAATGAAAATGCTAAAAAAATTATGATTCTATAAAAATACTTAATGATCAACAAGCAGTGGAAACAGAATATCAAGGAAATGCACATGTCATTTATACAAATGATACAAACATACATCATTTTTAGTTAAGGACATAATCAGCAAGCACGTGAGACTTACATCAATCCCAGTGATGTCCTGAAGCTCCTTCAAGGCAGCTGTCTTGTCCTTGACAAGGATCGTGGAGATTCCTAGTTCCCTGGCTGCTTTCACATTGGGTCCGAGGTCATCAAGGAAAACTGTCTGAAATGAGATTAGAATAGAACAGAATAAAATACTTGGGCAGTTGTCCAGGAGGTACACAGCTATTACTGTAATGTAATGAAGCTCCTTCAATGTGGTGGTTTTGTCCTTGATAAGAATCATAGAGATCCATCTTTCCTGGCTGAGATCATCTAGAAAAACTAGTCTACAAATTCAGACCGCATGAACGCATGCTTAAGAATTTTGATGTGATTTCCAATTACATCTTTTTTCCTGAAAACATATTTTGATGTCATGAAATGGTAAAGATGTTTCCTTTCTATAATCAGATTATTAGTTTTGGGTGGTGGTACCCTTTAAAGGGACTTAGTAACAATGAATAGCTGTAACATCACAATGCGATGCTATTACTAATGGCTATGAATAGCTGTAAACAAAATTAAATGTATGAACAAGCAAATATCTAATATATCTCACTGAATTACCTCATTTGGCTGCACTCCCAGCCGCTTCAAGGCCTCCGTGAAGATGCCCTCATCTGGTTTGCGGGATCCCACACGACAGGACTCGATCACATGATCAAAGTAGAATGAAGTCAGGGTGGTCATGACTCCAGCCCCTTTCACATTGTTCTCTCTGTCGTCTATGTAGTTGTTTGTCACGGCTGCAGTTAAAACACCTTCAATAGAAATGTTAACAATAATTAATGTGTGATTAATCATAGCTACAAGAGTGTTACACAAACTTGACTCCTTCAAGTTCAATACTTAGAACAGAGACTGCATTGATGATATCTTGCACAATCTTGATGCATACAAAGTAAAAAATCACTACAATTCATTTCCCAAGTTTCTTTCATCAATATAATACTAATACTAATATTAATATTGAATATTTATATTGCACAGTATATGCAAATAATGGAATTTTGTCTGTGTTTGAAGCTTTTCTATTACGGAACTACACACTTGCTTAAACTTACCATTTTCTTTGAGAACAGCAATAGCATTGAGGATTTCAGGCACCATCTTAGTGTCCATAAAGGCATCAAACATGCCCTTTCCCTCCAGGCCTGAAGGCAGTGTCTCCCCCTCTTCCTCCGCCACCTTGCGACAATCTGCCATGAACTCGTCAGCAAACTGAATAACAAAAAGAGGGAATTAATTTATCAAATCCTGACTGAAAAGGGTTCTTTGAGAACAGCAGTAGCATTGACCATTTTTGGTATCACTTGGTTACCATAACGACATCAAACATGGCCTTGCCTTCCAGGCCTGCCCTCCTCCACCACTGCCTTGCGGCAATCTGCCATGAACTTGTCAGCAAAGTGAATTCAAAGAAAGAGAATTAATAGTCATTGAAGGATTTAGGCGCTTTCAGCCATAAGGTAGAGGGTTTCTATAGCACTTTCTAGGAGTCCACGAATGCATCAAAGATGGCCCTTACCTCAATCATCTTTGTGTGTAACCTAGACATTGCACGATTTGAAAAAAATAAATGAATACAAATTAGATTTTTCTCTTACCTAATAAAAAAGGGTCATACAACTTAAATTTATAATGTTCCTTTCAAAGCCTCTGTTCATGCTCACGAGTTACAAGATTTGTTTTCCCACCTGGCTTGGTGGATGCAAATGTGTCGCACTCCTTAGATCAAGATTTGAATTAGGAGTCTAGACTAATCTACAGGGGATACAAACAGAGAAACCTGTACAGCTGTGATTTCAAAAATTTGTTGTTTTCTTACAAGTCCTCCTGGGGAATATGCCCTTTTAACATGGCTGGTTGAAGCAACCATTTGAAGTCTAGATTTATCTACAGGAGTGCGGAGTTACAAACAAACCAACCTGCACAGCTGTGATTTCCCCTCGCTCCATCCTGCAGAAGGCATTGTCAGGTCGCCCTTTGATCAGCACCTTCTCCAGAAACAATCTACACATCAATCAAAAGTAATTAATTTGTAAACATCACATAGTTTTAATTTGCGTTCCATTAAGAATGATGTACAATCTATTGGTTTGCCTTATTGGCCTTTTTTTAGTGATTTAATTATATATCAAATTCTAGCTCTCACTTCTCAGTGTAGGTAACAAGGTGGCATGTATTTAAGCTCTGTCGGTATTTCGGTATATCGTTTTTTTCCCGATATTCTAATTTGTCGATATTGCCGGTAATGCAATTGAAAAACTATTGCAATAATGCAATACCGACTTTCCGATATATTTTTCGATATATCGTGTTTGAACAATATTCTAACTTGCCAATATTGCCTGTATTGCCATTGAAATGCCATTGGGAACCCCGAAATACAAGATGACGTCATCCCACAGATCGCAACACGTTCAAGCTGCCAAGGCATAAGCTGACACAGGCAATGTACGTTTCGGAGCGCTAATATCTGGTTTTAACATTATTTTTCAGCGATATACCGGAAATTTGTTATACCTACAGAGCTTAGGGCTTTAGGCAAATATGAAATGCTATCATTTTGGCTTGCTTTAAGTTCATCATTTTACAAATTTATTCCAATAATGGTATTGTCTTGAACCAATAATTGGTAAAGTTGTCAACTTTGACTTTGTTGGGACATTTCTACACAAAATAAGACAAATATAACCAAATTTGAACCATTTGGGTAAGCATAACAGATTCATTAATATTCATGTTTGTAATTAGAAATTTAATGATAATACTCTATTTATTGCAAGTGTAAATCTTTGCAGTTTTTTTTTACTGATCGTGTGCCTTCAATTTGTACTGTGCCGTATGTGCCCAGGTACGCTAAAAGGGTGTACCATGAACGAGTGACCACGCCCAAACTTACCCGGGCAATCCCAGCTTCTCGCCGTACTGACGGAGAGCATTCTGCGGTGGCTCAAACACAACCCCTCCTAGGTCGAAAACAACGGCCTTTTTAGCTAGATTTCGAGCCATTCCTGAACAGAAGTTCCTCTCTGACAAACGAACTGAGGTATAGTGAAGAACAGCAATGCTTCTATTATGTTGCAGACGCACAAATCTTTGGAAATTCGATCTCAGTATCTGCAAAGTCATCACGTCAAATCGTACGTTCCATGCACGCACAAATTGTACCTGTGCACAACAACAAGCAATAAGCTCAAACAGTACACAGCCAATGGGCTTTTCAATGTAAACAAACTTTGTACCTTGCACGTGCGGAAAGGAAACTATGGTATGCCAATTAGATTCCAACTTGCCGCTAAACTAAATTTAAAGTCGAGCATATTTTTAAGCCAAGATGTTTTGAATGGGATGGTTTACATGCAAGTGACTAAATATTAGGCATTAGTTTTCACTATTTTCGTGGTGGGTGACTGTATTCTAACTAATTTGCATAGCGATTCAGGCAGACACATAGCTATCCATAAACATTCAATTACAGCCTTTAGTGGAGGTCAGTGTTTGTCTTCCATATTCCTGTCTATAAGTAGACTTATTCTCTAAAGGGCTGCCATTCCATATCTAATGCACAAGTCATTCTATAGAATGTTTATTGAACAATTTAAGGAAAATGAATATTCAATTGATCACTGACTAGGCCTAAGTTATGTGCATAATCATTAATAATAATTTATTGGGTCAGTCAGAAAGCCTAAAAGTAGTAAAAGACAGCTGAACTGAAGTGATAGCTAAAGGTGGCTACTTAAAAAATTGGAAGCTTGTAAAATTGTAGGCATGCACCTGGTCCGCAACGGGACTGAACAAACGTTTAACTAGAATAAGAATGGCAGCAGAAACAATGCAGAAAAAAGCCTCTTATAATTTGCAGAGATGGCTGCAGAAAGTATGAAAGAGGACCCAAAAAGAGACGGCTTGAACTCAAGGTTTTAAAGAAATGATGGAGATGGCATGAAGAGGTGATCCTATAATGGCTCGTGCATGCAAGAATGGCCGTGCATGTAAGTATCAAGTATATCACACCAATTAATCAGTCTGTATATTTTACTTGACAGTCAATTTCACGAAACAAGAGTCTGATGTATATATATCGCTACTAAAATCCATGATATTATAAAGAAATCCCCATGTATTATAGATTAGAAGTACTCAATATACATGCATGGGTTTTACTTTTACGTCAGACTTTACTTAAATCAGACTTAATGAGCATATTCAAATCGACTGTTCACGAGCTGAATATATAAACTCATAACTATGTCAAAATTTTATATCAATTCAATTATATAATTTGTGTGTCTTCTAAACAGAATTACAAAACTATTTGAGAATCATGACGATTGACAAATAACTTATTTTTGTCAATTACTAGTAGCCAGAGTGGCAATTAAAGGAGGTGGAAAGGGGGGGGTGGGAGCAGGGGAAGAGAGAGAGTTTATGGAACCTTTGGTATTCCCTAATCAAAATGGTGTATATAGGCCATATAGAAATGAAAATGACCTTCATGTATTTTTTGTAGGTACTATATTAGGGTTAGCGTATATATATATGTGAACCTGTTGACCTGTAAATAATGCGCAATCATATTTGTGAAGCAGAAAACTAACCTTTGTAATAAATGGAATTGAAAATGACTTGCAATTTTCCTTTTTTTTTATTTGCAGAACAATTTTTTTGTTAGATTTGCAAGGCAAACACTAGTTAGGAAATACAAATAGATCCAGTAATCGTCTGATCATTATAACTATGCATCAAAATCCTGAACGATTGTTCAAGTGTAAACAAATAGTTTCAAGAGCTGAGAGAAAATATTAAAATCCACTGTGCATGATTGATGCAGGAGATCATGCTTGCTGTCTTCTTCAACAAATCCAGCTTATGTAAAAGGTTTACTTTTATTTAATAGAATATGAAACAGCCTAAATATCTCCCAACTTTTTTGTACAAAAGGCACTTTTGTCCTCGGACTAATACTGTCTTGATTGTTTTACCTATATATGTATTCAATGCATGGGGCTTACTGTGTGTAGAGAGGTGAGAAGGGGAATCCTTCTAACCAGTACTGTGTGTATACGTGTGTCTGTGAGGGTGGGAGGGGGGTGGGTACGTGCCCCCTCCCAACAACCGGAGAAAACAGAAGAGGACATTTGTTTTTTAATAAAATGAATACATAGGGAGTGCCCCCAATAATGTTGACGCCCTCCCCCACCCCAGTTGCATAGATACGGGGTGACACGAGGGGAGGGGGGAGGGGCACGTGGCTCCTGAATAATTGTGAAAAAGGAGAATTCATACGAGGGCTTTTTGAAAAAAAAAAGAAAAAAAATACATAAAGTGT
>JAUELG010106933.1:0-10558 GCA_031471515.1 Dendraster excentricus | reverse complement strand
ATATCAATAAATGTATTTGATCTTATAATTATTTGGGGCCCAAATAATTAGATGTTTTTTTCAAAAAATTAAAAAATGCTTGAACTTTTTCAAAAAATTTCAAAATTGTTTTTCAATTATTTGTTGATGATTTTTCTATGTATTCATTATGTCGATCAAACATCACATGCATAATTTTGTATGGAAAATGGTTGAAACTGATGCCTTTTAGAAGCGCCCTCTGGTGTTTAAAATGGCTCTTTTTGAATGATAACATGCTTTTTACTTAGTCATTTTGCAATTTTGTATACTTTTTTAGCATAGTGGAGTTATTTCTCTTAGTTTATAAGGTTACTGTCCAGGTTTGGTTACTTAAGTTCAGCCTTGCCAAAACTAAACTACCCCTTTAAGATCTTCAATCAAACATGACTGGTTGGTTGATAAAAACTATTACAGTTTGTTGATGTAGCGCTATACATATCAGAGATGATATCAGAGTTCATATAGCGCTATACATGTTAGAGATGATGCGAGTATGAGAGCGCTTGACATTATTATCGTTGATGGACCTACAGTGACTGGAGATGTGTGGGTCGAAGCTGGCTGAGAGAGTAGCACTGGGTGGGGTCAAACAGCAGGGGTCAATGCAATAGACTGCTTTGGTAATGTATGCAAATAATATGCGTATGATGTTATACTCACCGTGGTCAGGGTTAACCATGGTAACTACGTACGGCAAGCTAGCTTTCTGGACCTGGTCACTTTTGTTCAGCTCGCCAACGGGGAGTCTGATGTCATACGCATATCATTTGCATACATTACCAAAGCGGTCTATCGGCTCGCCCCTGATTACGACAAGGAGAAACATACGGGTGCTGGGGTTGGTAGAAGGGGGGCATTTATCTATAGGATGGCTGTGTGCAGAGGGGTGGGTGGGCAGGGGGAGCGATCACATGAGACTGCAGGTCTCTCCCTTCCCGTTCTTGGCCTTCATGCGGAGACGTGTCTTGTAGCGCTCGAGGAAGTGAAGCTGCTTGGCGTTGATCGCACCACGCCGCTTCCTGCACACAAAAATGAGAGAGAGTAACGGACGGGATTAGCATTAAAAGTAATATAGCATCAAAAATGCATCAAGAGCCATTAAAATTCTTTCTTCTCTGTTTTTTTTTCTGTTTTAACATGCGAGTATTCCAACACAGCATGAGTTGGAGGGGAAAAAAGGAAATTTTTTAGAGGCATACCATTACAAATCAGTGTAATAACTTTGATTCATGGAGTGAAATAATCAGATGACCATTCCCTCCAGGATTTGTATGGAGACGCGTTATCCATTGTGTTCACATACATGACATGATTGACAAAAGATCCTCATTCTCCATGACCACTGAAGCAAATCGAATAGGATTTTCTGCACGATGTAGGTAATACACTGAAGTTTCATTCCCTGAAATATCATTCTGATTGATCTAATATCTTTTAAGTTATCGTTGCAGAAAGTCCTGTTGTAATTGATATTGGGACATGTTGTAAACCATATGGCAATTTACTCTATGACGAAGGCCACAGCGTCCTCATAGCACATGCCTGCTCCTATGACTATTTACATGGTGCAATGTACTATAAACCAACTGTATGGCAACTTACTCTCTGACGAAGGCCACGGCTCTCTCAGAGGACATGCCGGCTTCTTTGACTATCTACATGGTGCAAAGTACTATAAACCAACTGTATGGCAACTTACTCTCTGACGAAGGCCACGGCTCTCTCAGAGGACATGCCGGCTTCTTTGACTATCTACATGGTGCAAAGTACTATAAACCAACTGTATGGCAACTTACTCTCTGACGAAGGCCACGGCGTCCTCGTAGCACATGCCTGCTTCCATGAGTGCGATGGCGACCATGAGAGGTGCACGGCCGAGCCCAGCCACACAGTGCACCGCCACGCAGCTCTTGGGTGTCTCCTTGAAGCGCATCTTCAGGACCCCCAGCCACCGGTCGATGATCTCAGACGACGGCACTCCTCCGTCATCGAACGCCATGTCCTGCAAGAAGAGATAATGCAAAGAAAATAGTCTTTTAGGAATAAGAATGTAATGTTATAACCAACATGCAGCATCTCTTTGGCGGCAGTAGAAAAACTTAATCGATGGAAAGCATATATCATCAAAGACAGTGTCTCCTTGAAGAGCATCCTCAGCACCCCCAGCCACCTGTCAACGATCTCAGATGATGGTACTCCTCCGTCATCTTAGGCCATGTCCTGCAAGAAGGGATTATGCAAAGAAAATAGTCTTTTAGGAATAAGAATGTATTGTTATAACCAACATGTAGCATCGTTTCATGTCTTTATGTTCTAAGATGGCAGTAGAAAAAACTGAATCGATGGAGAGCAAATTAAATCAAAGAAAGTGTCTCCTAGAAGCACATCCTCAGCCCGCCCAGCCACCGGGCGATGATCTCAGACCTCAGATCTCAAACAAACATTGACCTTGACCCCCAGCTTATCGACGTACGTAGGGCCAATGTAGGGCATCTACTGATCAAGTTTGGTTACAAAGAGGTACATGGTTGGAAAATGTTCTTGGTATCGATTTTCATTGGATAATATACCCTATCCGATTGACATAATAATTGTGTTTGGGTAGAGCCAAGTTCCGTTTTGGGGGGCCACCCTGAATATGAATTTTTTTTACGAACTCAAGTACGAAAGGTTAATTTCAAGTTTTATTCACCCAGGATAGCCTCTTACACTATTCTACCTGAGGATTCTATATCTGATATCATAGCCTAAAATAAATTAAACATATTCTGAGAAAGTTCATAGAAATTCTGATGCCAGCTAACAAAATACACTCACCCAGTCATAGTCATTAGAATAAACACAAATGAGCTGTTTGCAATGACCTTTTGTTCTGCAAAATATAGTTTCCATTAAAAATGGGTAGAATTATTTTTTTGTCTTTAATATAATTTGATTTCTCAAGGCTAGTGCTAGATATTTTGATGATGAACACTACTTAACAAAGTCATAAGACCTTTCCCCCCAAGTTCCCTCCTCTGTAATAGCATGATATGAAAACAAGATTTCAATTATTTGTTCTCATAATCAGCTTAAGTACCACTATGGTTGTTGTGTATATAAACAAGGGCAGCAGCATCCATTGGGAAGCATTGAAAATGTACAGTACAGTACTTAACATATTAAATTATACACCCTTTCTTCATACATACATGTTTGAGTGGGGAGTGTGTACGTAGTGTACTGATCTAGCTGGTGTAATACAAATATAATGACCCCATCTATTTCTGTCCTCCCCCATCTAAACAATTATCATCAAGGCCCCTTGACAGTAAGACAACACAAGTGACTTGCCAGCTCACAGCTTGCTTAGCCTCAAGTCCAGGCTTTGTTTTTGTTCTCAGTGATTTTTTTTTTTTTTTGTTTATGCTGCATTTACACCATATCCCCGGTGCGCCATGGCAGCCCCATTTGCCAAAACGTATTGCGCCGTGAGATCTTGGCAAATTTGTCCTCTTTATTCAAGTTGTGTTAAGTCTTGCCCATGCCATTCCCCCATGTTGCCTCAAGTCAGTGGAGTAGCGTGGTCGGACTGATTGGAGGGGCACACAAAATATTAGGGGGGGGGGGCTAGCACATTTCTTTGATGGCCAGAAACGGGGCTGCTGTGGCTGCCGGTGAGATGGTGGAAACGCAGCATTAGAAAATTGTTTTTCAGGAGTGGAAACTTCAGCGAGGGTTATGGAATTTTGTATGGGTTTTTTTTATATAAGGCCTATTTTTATGCAAAAAAACATCAGCAAGGGATTATGGATGTTTTTTAATCTTTAAAATGACTATTTTTATGCAAAATTGATAACTAAAAAAAAATTGCAATAACTTTGAATGCACATTAGGTTCAAAATAAATACCAACCCTCTAGGGTTAGCCCGGCTGGTAGAATTGCTGCATAAACTAGTAACAATTCCTTATACTTAAATATTGATGATCACTACAGTACTTAAATGTATGCATAATGTGTTTTTATAAAGATTCAAAAAGAAATCCTATATCAGATTCATGAAGAACCATAATCTTGAATGAATCTTACATTTACTTTTGCACGTAATCTCACCCCCTACTGCCCCAGTACAAATGTTACTTACAGGATCCGAAGACTAGATACATAACCTTTGCTGAACATATGACAATGATAAAGCTTTGATGATGACAAGCTCGAAATATCAGGCCCCATAAATAGGTAGTACATTGTACACACAGGTGACATTTCATGTCAGGCAGCGTGCCAGCATTAGCTCATCTAAAAGGCTGATGGCAATATTCTGAGTTTATCATATGACATGTACAATATTACGAATCTTCAAACGACCTAGATCACAATTGTCTTTAGGATTGTACTGTTCTTGCATGACTTTCAACCATGAGACCCTGGTACGTGAATACACACACTACACATGCATGTGTACAAGTACGGTTCATTTTCTGATTCCCTATCTTACAGATCAGTCTGTACTTGCAAAGATGATCCTTATTCAAACAAAAAGGGGTACGTGAAGTCTGTCAATTTCACATCGATGGCTTAAAGTGTACCACCAATCAAAACTAATATTTTGATTATAGAAAGGTAACATCTTTAGCATTCCATTCCGTCACCAATTTCACAAAAATATGTTTTCAGAAAAAAAATTAATTGGATGACGCATCATCATTCTTAAGCATGTGTTTATGCGGTCTGAATTTGATGACTACTGCGTGTGTGAAGCAAACAACCCGCCCGGGAATGTACTGCATACAAATGTACGCGTACATAGCTTTGACGTACTCGCAAACCAAGAACATGGAAATAGCCCATGTTCCGTAAGCGGTGTAAATGAAATGCTTTGGTTTATAATGACACAACCCTTTGCAAAATGTTGATCGTCTATTTGATATCACAGAACAGTACCTAAACATATCATAATGTGCTATTTGCCCGGTGGTCCCCTTTAACGATCCAACTAACACATCTTCGTTGATGGTAAAATGGCAGCACAAATTATATCCCTTGCGGATACTTCATAATTTGTAAAGAGTAAAGTAAATATGTTTAGGCTTGAAGCCAGTCTACAACTGAAATGACGCTGGGTAACACAGCAGCAAGTCAGATAAGCATCTAGTGCATCCTTCATGCCCTGCATTCTTTACAGATCAAAACATGCAGATAATCTGGATGTGCTGAATAAAAACAGGGGTGAATCGTGATAACGTGCGACTCCCTCAGCAAAATTGTGGAGGTTCGGTCTGCGCTAAGATTCTTTGTAGATCGATAGTTTAGCCCCCTCCCCCACCCCAAATTTACTTTCAAAACCTTGATTTCGCATGCAGATATAATTATATGGCCAAACGTGTGCAATACCAAGAAGAAATTACGTATTATGGGGCATGTTGCTCCGTGAACAGTGAAAGACAACAAAGGGGTTGATTCATTGAAAAGGGATCCAAAATACATCATGCTCTGAGGTCAAAAACTACACGTCCATAATTGCTAATCGGAAAGGACACCCTATCAGATGGACATGTTAATTTTGTAACTTTATTTTGGAAAGCGCCCCGTTCCATTTTTTGGTGGCTACCCTGTATAAACGTATGTCACACATGCTCTATGCTTGAAAAGAATGCTTCGGTAATGTATGCAAATAATATGTGCATGATGTCAGACTACCTGTCGGCAATGACAAAAGTAACTAAGTAACAAAAGTAACCAAGTCCGGCAAGCTGGCTTGCAATTACAATTGTTAACCTTGAAGACAGGGAGACTGACGTCATGTGCATATATTACCGATGCGGTTGATTGAAGTGGTTCTTACCATGACTTCGATGTCTTCCTGCTTGAGGATGGCAGCATCGTAGGTCGGCTCACACACACGCACCACCTCCTTGATCTGCCTCTGCTTCAGCTCCTGCACAAAGTAGGATGGGATCAGTTTACAACATCAATTGTTCACATCTTTGTAACGAAAGGGAAATATGACAAACCAAAACCTGTCCCATGATTTTATTGTCAATACAAAAATAAGGTATGAGGGAACCACTACAAACAACCAAAAATGTTTTTGTTTTGTTTTTATTTTTTCAAAAAATTTGTTTAAACATCTTTTTGCATGATCGGAAAGCGCCAGAAACATACCAAACGTGGTATAATCGGATAGGTCACATCATGATTTCATAAAATTAGACCCTTGAGCAGTGAAAAAGATCCCTCGTGAGCCCGAAAATAGCCCTCGTGAATAATTTCACGAAGAAGTTTTTTTTTTTCAAAACGCCCCCATGCTCATATTTAATTACTTCATATATTTCTGGTCAGTTGCCTCTATGTTTGAACATATTATTACTTTTCGACATGTATAGTACATTTGTATGTCTGCTTCTCTGGCGACCATTCTTTTTGAAAACCCCGCCAGACCTCGGGCAAGATAACTTGTGCTGGAGTAGAATCCCGAAAGTGAACAGGATGCCATAGAGTGGTGAAGTGTGATGTCATCTGTGACGTCACAAACCTCTGAATTAGAATTTTCAGAAAGAGCATTTATAACAAATAATGTCCGATACCCAAAATCAATTGAAAATGTTCTATTGGCTGAGATATGCCCATCTAAATAGGTTTTTGTCAATTGGCAATCACTTACATGTTTACATTCCCTAATTCATACTTTATCCTGCTTTATGAAACAGAGCACTATGATACTGATTGCCCATTGAGGTAAAATTCATTTGGATGGGCATATCTCAGCCAATACTTAACAAATTTCAATTGATTTTCGGTATTTGGGCATTATTTTTTATACTCTTTCGGATAATGAAGTTCAAATTTGAAAATTCTAAAAGAAAAGAGGTTCATGGGCCCCACTGCAGGAAGAGATACAATCGATTGAAAGTTATGATTGATTGTAATTTATATGCGTTTTAACCAATCAGAATTGTGCATCTATCTAGAACACGTGATCTGACTAACGATCAATCGTAATTTTCCATTGATTGTATAATCTCTTCCTGCAATGTATCATAGCTCCTGTACTTGCCTTGATGAAATGCTCCATCCCGTTCTTATCTGGGTTGTGGATGATGAGAAAGCGCATGTGCTTGTGCACTATCTCCACCGGAGCGGGACGAACGCTCCTTGTTGAATTCATGTTGTGGTTCCTCATGGGTTTGCGACTTAACGATGACTCTGCTGCCCTCTACTGGTCAAGGATTGTCAGTCGATTGTTGAATCACAATTCCGTCACGACGCAAATCGTGATTTGGATGTAGAACCGGGAGGGATTTGAGGATTCGAGCATTGATTTGTATACAAAACTGTTGCCTAAACAACTATCTAACCCGAATACTGACAAGAAATAGCTGGCTAGGATGAATGAAAAATAAAAAATGGGGGGGCCGTGGATTTCAGGTGATGAGGGGATTGGACTGATGAAAATGGTAAGGCTACGGTGAAAAAAAAAAGAGCGGTTTCTGCGACGATTACCGCACGGGCCTTCTGATTCTCACACACTGTGGAGGCGCCTGCCTTCGCAGTTCCCTCTCGAACACGCGGTCTCCCGGAGCTTTACCCCATCCGTGGGTCTGTCCGCGACAGTGTCGGCTAGCAACCGCCGAAGCGACGCAAGAGCACCTCATAGGCGTAGGAATTGCACGTGTATGTCCACACCCCTGGGCGCGGGGGCGAAAAGAGTTAGGACAGTCGCGGGGGAGGCGATCCGGCGGGCTCTCGCTGCGACGTTGGTTCTCTCTCATGCGAGAACCGTGGCTTCGTTTGCTCGTCGGGTTCAACGAGTACAGTTCCGTGTTGGTGGTGGGGGGACGGCGCTGGCACAAACGTGTAGACCCAACAAGGTTCTTTGAGCTCGCCAGTTTATTTGTGTTGGCTCTGGCAGTACTCTCCTGAGTCCAAGACGAACGCCATAAACGCTTGGAATGAAAAGGCTGAAACCTGCAACGGAGAGACGAGGAAGACAAAGAAACAAGACAAGAAATTAATGGATTGTTTACACAAAGTGTCCATGATAAAAAAACATATCACTCTTCTAAAGTAATATCAGTGTTGTCGCCGAGTCCCAGGTAAAAAAATTGATATGCTCGACTTCCCCCAAAAAGGGGAAGTCCCCTCATTGAACACAAAAACTTTCATCTTCCTTTACAATTGACAAAAAAGCAGCGCATTTGTGAAAATAAATCATCTTCTAAATTACAGCAAGTAAGTAAATGAATTCCTTTTCGCTTGAATAAACAGTTTCCCAGCTTGCTTATTGACATACTGATTATGGAATCAACAAATGGGAAAATTTTGGGAATCGGGACATGCTTGAAAAATTATCGCGAGTCCTGGGTAATAAATATACTTGAAAATGACAACCCTATAAAGTAATAAACAGTTTCAGAGACATTCCTGTAATGAGTTCACATCTACAAACATGCATTGCCATATGCATCAATATCAACTTTTTTTAAGGTGGTTAAGAGTCGTATATCAGACGCAACATCTTGCGCGTGGTGCATACTGTATGTCCAGTGGATCTGTGTTTTGCGGTAGGCGCAAACTAGCCCTATAGTTCAAAATGGCGACCCGCAGTGTAGCATCCCGATGCTTGATGATTTCTAACATTTACATACAGTACTGATTCTGCAACTTATGAATAAATTGCATTTTGTATGGTATCCATCATATACACGTATGCAGTATACAGAATCTTGCACACAAACAAACATTATTGAACACAAACGAGTTGTGAAGTAGTTTTCCAATTTTTAAATTGTACATGCTGATTTTATTGTATGATATTTTGTATTTTACTGTTTTTTGCCGAATAAAATGAAATTCAATTCAATCATACTTTATTCAATCTTAAATGCACATTTCACACAATTGAATTGAAATGTATTATGTCCATGAACATTATACATAGGAGCTTGTTTTGTTTTCCACTGGTTCCATTTGACGATAAAATGACATACAATAAAATCACATTCATAAATTAATCTTTTTAGACTATTTTACACTTGAATAAAGTAGTAATTGTCCTTGTATCTATTTTTCTTTTTGTTTTTTCAGAACAAAATATTTGTCCCTCCACATACAAACTGGACTTCTTAATATTTGTAATGCAAAAACTTCAAAAAGAAGGGGGAAAGAAAAAAGTATCAACACTGGATGAATTTAGATTGACCACAATCCACTGAACCATTTTCTTCAAAGTGTAATTTACTATGTGGTAGAGTGGTGGTAGAGTGCTGGAAGCCGGAAGGTTGAAAATTCAGTTCTGAAATTTCGATGAGATTTCAAACAAAGCTTTTTTTTCCATGTGGAGTTATTTTTTCATATAAATCTCTGAAAAATCTAAAATTTCTGGAAAAAAAAATCTGAATTTTCAATGAGAGTTCAAACACAGCATTTTTTTTCTTCCCATGTGGAGACATTTTTTTACATAAAAATAGGCAACAAGATATTATATTTTGTTGCTCTTTCTGAAGTTGTGTCATGCAGAGGGCTATCATCCAGAGAAATATTAGACTAGATACAAGACAATAGAACAAATTTGCTGGCTGTAAAAAAGTTCCAGTGATCTTTTCAACTCAGTTGAAAACCCAAAGTGACATGTGATGGGCTAGACGCCAGTATCATTTCCTGGCCCAGTCCCAACATGATTCGCAGTAAGAAGTATTTAATTTCCCCGCCAACAGCGCTCACTTCCCGTTTAGACAGTTTTCAAGTGAAGGGAATCTACAATGTATGTAGGTATCGCCCGTCACTGGAGAAAACGGGAGAAATTACCAATTACCTTGTGTATGCAATACGAAACATACGTGTACGCCCTATCACTTTTCATGATTTCCGCCAAAAAGTTCAAACGTAGGTCACACACAGACAAAATTTTAAAATGCTATCAATTGGGATTAATACGTTCTATGGGGAGTTCTTTCTTTCATGTATTAAACGGGATGATTCAGTAATTTTTGCAGCTTTAACAGTTACTACGAACAAATAAAAACAAGAGAAAATAATTTTCCAAACCCAGGCTAACTATACAAGAACAATCCTGGGACCTCCCTTACTTTTGTTACAATTTAAGGCAGGTTCAGAAAACGTTCACACAAAGGAAATGCAGGAAAACGGTGTATCAATCAGAGATACTAGATGCAAGTCTAATGTTCAGATTCTTCACACATTAAACAGCTTGAGGGTACCGGCCCTGAATGGATTGAGACATTTCACACTACACGTTAGTTAGCCAACTTCCTTGGCTGAATTATTAATACACGTAGCAACGATATGCGGCACGCACGACTACGAGCGAACTGAGTACCGAACGCGCACACAATACATGTACACTTTATAAAACGCGCGTGTTGTTTTGGCCAGTCGATAACTCAGCCAAGTCAAACTGGACACGAGTTCCTCCGTAAAAAAATGGAGATCCACTGATTGGCTCGATCATTTCTACCTAAATTATAATATTCATGAGCTTTGATTATGTGTTGTTGATGACGAGGGCGACCTAACAGAGGCAACACATACACAATC
>JAUELG010106825.1:0-10559 GCA_031471515.1 Dendraster excentricus | reverse complement strand
ACTTTTGAAAAGTGACATTTTTACCTTTTATGCATGCTCACTCATGCATGGCATGGCAGATCAAGTTAATTTTCACGAAGACGTTAGCCAATAAGTTTAGCAACATTCCTGCCAAATTATGTTTTTTCAAACTTTATTTGTTAAAATGTTACACCATGTTGATTGGGGGGGGGGGGGACTTACTTTTTTTGCTTTGTTTATTTTAGTATTACCATTACTGTCCTGTTTTCTGTACATATAATTTGCTTCGGGTACACCCGGTACTCATTAGCATTACATGTATTTCCTTTTGCCTGTGGTAGCTACTTTTGTCTTGCCATATCTAAAATATGTCTCCCTCCCTGTCCCTCCCTCTCTCTTACTATTGCTTTATTTAACGAAATCATTCAGAAAGAGTAAATTGTAGTTTTTATCCTTGGTAACTAATAACATATTTGTACAGAAATGTTAATAAGTGTTCTGATCTGATCTTGGTGTTTGTTTGTACTTTGACTTGATAGATAGATCTGATATCCGTAAGTGATTTGAGTTTCTACGGTATAAAACAATGCGTGACCAGCAAGCATCACATATATGTACATAATAACATAAACAATTATATATATATAATTAACATGTTTTCTTTATAACATCACTTCTACTCTATATATTATGATATGATGACGTTTCACATGTAAAATAAAAATTAGAAGGACAATGAAACTACCTTTTGGCTATCATCATCTTGAGGGTGAACAGACATTCAAAAGGAAAGTTGAGTTTTGGTAAAGAGGGCGCTACACATTTAGAGATTTTTTATATATTTCTTTCTGAAAATAGAGTTCAAATTTGAAAATAGATATTTTGAGGGCGGCGTATCTGAATTTTGGCCATTTTGATGAAACAAGGGTTTTTAAGATTTGAAGACAGTTTCAAGATGGAATATTTACTACACTTTGAAACAAGAGAGTGGTAGCTTACAAAGTAAAGCTTTAGTGAAACGGTTATCAGTCGGATCGATATCTGACTGTGAGGTCGGTTACTGGATTCAGATTTTTGGATACGGGTAACCAGAAAAATAAAAAAAATAAAAAAATAATAAAAACAAAATTAAAATTACTGCAGATAACTCTTTGTGTCCAGAAAAAACCTCACATTTTTCTGAGTATTTTGATACCAAGACCCCACTTTCGCCAAAAATGCAGATACGGCCTTGTGGATCTAAGCCCTCGAAATATAACGTTATAGATGACATCAAACTCCACCACTCTATATGTTCTGGTAGGTATTCATATTCACGTACTCGCGCTGTAGATCGCGCCGATTGTTGTTCACGACGTTTGGTACTGAATTGCGTATGAGAAGTACTTGACCGTCGCCGTTGGGGTTCATGGGTTCCTCGTCATTGAACCCGACAGCACCATACGAATCGTTGGAACGACTACCGCTGCTGCTCCACGGCTGCCAAACCACCCTCCTTGTGTTAGGTCTGACAAGTTCCGTACGGATCGAGAGGTAACTGTGATCCGAGTTCCCGCTTGTTCCGTCTTCGTGTTGCGTAGTTGTCAGCGGAGAGCCGTTTGATTGCCGAACGGTCGTGTTTATGTGTGGAATTGGGTGCTGGCCACGGTGGTCTGCTACAGTACGTGTTGATCTGGGATCTTGATTTCGACCAGCCACTCTAAAACCAAATCATTGAGGCGACACTTCATCTATTACAGAAAATGACAGATATGTCTATGGAGATCAAAAGCCATGACGTCGTAAAAATTGAATAGAAATAGAATTTTGAAATTTGAACTTCATTAAAAAAACCCCCTTGAAAATAATGTCTAAAAAATGACTCAAGGAAATCAATTGTCAATCACGTGTCAATCACACTGCCGACTCCGGACCCAAAATGCCGACGGGGAATAAACTGGCTGCAGACTTTGGTAAAGTATCAGAAAATTAGGCTAAAATTAATGTGTTTATTTTCATTTTTGGCAAAATCTGTTTTGAAAGTCATCAACCGTGGAATAAGTGCGTAAGTACGTTACATTCCGTAGGTCCTTTAACAAATTGCATCCAATTTGTACCGATCCATGATACCTGTGCAGACTATTTTTTATCAAATGGGCGCAAACAATTTAAAAATCTTTTTCCGAGTAATGGCTAAATTGGCTAAAATACCCGATAAGCTATAAACATCACAGGCCGGCTTACACGAGATGGAAAACGAGGACCAGAATATGCCCACAACAGCATGCCCCGCATGCTTCAATACAGTAGCTTGGCAGTGCCTTTTTTAATTGTCCTAATGATGATTGTGATTTTTCTCAGAAATTAACTGCTATTAAAATTTGAAGTCTGTTGATAAATGAGCGGGATGGCTCAGTGGTAATAGAGTCCGCCGCATGCACGGGAGGTGCCGGGTTCGAACCCAGACCGGGTCGTATTTCTTCTATCATTGACTTTTTAATTGACAAAACTATTATTGCAATAGGATTCTACGTGACAAATTATCCCCAATAGCCTAAAGAATTTTGAAATGTGATTTCCATGACGGAGAACCTTTAACTGTAAGAAATCCAAACAGTTACCTCTTTCGGCTGGATAACTTCGCTGCGACAAGAATAATGACTGCTGCCGCCAAGGATAAGATCGCTGCGAGCATGACAACATCTAGAACCGATACAGGTGTCCTGCTGTTCGGATTCCCTGGGGAGGGCATGTTGGTTGAGGGATTGTCTGGTGTAACGGCCGGTGACACATTGTGTGTGATGTCCATAGATGTTGAAAGGGAATAAGTGGTACGAGGATTAACTTCTATAGTCACGATTACATTGATTAAGGACAATTAGTTTATTTTTGAGAACTATCTTTTGGTGGATAGCCCGGAATATTTTTTGCTAATTTGCGCTTGCATATGAACTTAGAAGTTTTTGGTACCATAAAAAGGTTAAAATGACAGAATCGATTTTGTGTAATCACAATTGGTTAAGAATTGACTGATATCCACATTTCGAAGGTGAAACCATTATAATAATGCTACGAAGTAAAGCCTCAATTTCCAGATATGAAAAATTGCATACGTTAGCAAAAAATTTGCCGTGCTATTCAAATCATGTTAATTCATAGATATATGTATAATGTTGACAGATACATGGTATTAATTGGTTCATGAATTACAGGTTTCACAACTGAATTAATATGAGTTACACACGTTGAACATAAATGAATTGTACAAATCACAGAACCCTACCATGCCACAACACGGTAGATAAAGAACTTTGCGAGCCAAGGTTCACTAAACCTAGCTTGCCAGCAACAATACACAGAACAGCGAACGTTGACACAACGATTCACAAAAACACAAACTTTGACAATAACAACAAATGAATGGAATTTTTAGTAAGATGTCGCTCAGCTTTCCTGACTTAGCAGTTCACAATGGACTTGATGCATGAGTGAATTTACACAAACACGGGGATCCGGGGAAAACGTTAAATCGGGGGAAACATGATAAATCAGAACAGTTACTAATTTTGGCTAAAATCAAGCATTTTCATTGTGCTCGTTCTCTGGCATAACTCATCTATTATTTAATCATCAATCATCGTGAAATATGAGAAATAGAATTTCTATGCGATGTTTTTCGCTTATAAAAATAAGTACGTTGACTACCCTAATAACTCACCCGAAAGTGAAATTTATGTGCGCAAATAGAATTTTGATAACACCAATTTCCATTGTTCTAATTCAGCCAAGCGTGAAATATGTGTCATAAGTTGTACATAAAATAAAAGAAATTGAGTTTTTTATTCATGCATATCTAATCAAAGAAATAATTCATTATGACAGAAAATTGAAACCCGGTTTCGTTTTATCTGGGACACGCTGTTTATCCAAGGTTCGCTAAAAAGCTAAATAGTCAAGTGTAGATATCCTTTCTTTAACATTTCTAATACCACTGTATAGCCTCTTTGGTATATTTGATTTATTCTCCTACGAACATATGGTACCTGATCCGCAACGAACTTCTGCATCGTCACAATGTTTACAGCTGTTCACAGCTGTTCACCGTGAAATAATGTGCATGATAATATGATACGCTATAACTAAACTACAATAAAAAAGACACTTAGAATTGAACTAAGGGGTATCATTTTTTGCATATTCTCTTCTGGATCAAGACAAACAAACAAGTTCCGGGAAACTTCTAAACGACATCTTTGAAAAATGTCAATCATTATTTAGTTTACATTAAGGTTTGACAAAAAATCCCCATAAAAACTATAATTATAGTACCTGGATCACAACGAACTCCTGCATCTTCACGATGTCTACAGCTGTTCACACCAAGACTATGATGACAGCTATGATAACAATATCCAATGTTTGGTTCACTTCCGGTACACAAAACGTCACTAAGCACGATGTCACCTGTGCCTTCCCCAAACGCTGCCGAAGTTACTGCGGTTCCCTTGTTTCCAAAACCAAGACTCTTGCAGACGATGGAAGCATCAGTGTCGTCCCAGTAGTGATCGCAGATAGTGCCCCAGGCTTCCTTATAGAGTACCTCAACGCGACCTTCATAACTGTGAGCACCATCCACAAGACGAGTATTAAGATCTGAACAAATTAAGTTAAAACATGTATATAACTATACTTAAGGGATAGCTTACACACGATGTTAGTTACGAAATAATAATCTGATCGCTAAGGTTCGCTATTCCTAAAATGAAATCGGGTTCGTTAATCTGAAAACAAATTATGCTTTGTTCGAATGCTATTATTTCTCAGATAATACAAACTGGAATGTTTGATTGGTTTGGCCAGGGGAGTGAAAAAAAGGGGGATGGTGGGTTGCTTAATGCAGACTGTGGATTTAATAAACAATTAAACCACACATTGTAGTAGGCCTATTTTAGCAAAATCGATTTCTTTTTCAGATTAACGAACCCTATTATATTTTCAGAGTAATGAACCTTTAGAACAACGAACCTTTGGAATAACGAACCTCAGAAACAACGAACCTTCGGCATTATTAAACCCTAAGAATGACGAACCTTCAGAATGTAGACTACCGTGATATTATATACACATATGGCACCATGGTGCACATAGTAGTACCATGATATTTCTATGGCTATCATAGTCGTACCATGTTATTACTATGGCTACCATAGTAGTACCATGGTATATTTGGTGGTACCATAGTATTACCATAGTAATACCTTACAATAGTACATAGTACAATGTGTACCATCATACTACCATGATACACTTGGTAGTACCATGTTATTATACCATGGTAAAACCATTCATACCATGGTACTAAAGCGTGTACCATGGTAATACCATGCACTACTATGTGTACCATGGAACTGCCATGTGAAACCATGGTACAGCAATGTGTACCATGGTATAACTGTGTGTACCGCGGTAATATCATGGTACTGTGTATACCATAGTATTGTGTACCATAGTACTACCACGGTAATACCATGAACATCATGGTATTACCATGTTTTTTTTTTTGGAAGGGCAGTGTCAAATTTGAAAGAGCATAATATTCTGCCCACAATCAGTCCGACCACGCTACCCCACTGTCTGATAGCTGAAATTTTAATAAACATAATCAGTACTAATAATTGTTCGTCCCTAATAATTAGAGAAGACTGAACCAGCCGTTCACGAGAATTTTTTTAAATGCTGTTACATATTATTCAAAATGTCATAAAACAAATGTGTCATCATGGAAACGTTAAAAGGGATAGGTGAGTATTGGTTAACTTAACGCTCGTAATCAAAACATGCACCATTACAGAAAAAAGTAATATATAGTTATAACTTCACTAAGCTCGAAAAGTATAAATAATCTATAATAGACAGTCAAATGTATATAATGATGCATATAATTGAAGTAGAAAATATTGCATAAAGAATAAAACTTACACGTCTGGTAATGTATTGCCTGGGTTCTAAAGATAGCCCAAGACCAGTGAACATCACACACTAAATATGATATATAAAAGGGAATAAACAAGCATATGTGTGTTTTAGATTAATTAAGTGTTAAATACATTAACCAATTGAAGACGGAGCGATTATTTGTTAGTGTGCACCCTGTTATACGGAAGGCTTTCACGGGCCAACTGTTGTTATACAAAAACAAAAATGGCGTTGTATTTAAATAAGATTATTTTACGCCACACATCTTCCATACCAATTTTCAAAACTCAATTTCAAAATTAAATAGGAATACATAAATAAATGAATATCATAAAAAGAAAAAAAAAAGGTTTATTGCACTGATTCACTCAACCGACTATCGGCTTTCTGATGGTATAATCTTGCCAACCCAGCCAAATACATTTAGCAGGCATTATGTCATAAACATAGCAATAATTAGGCTAGCCTGTATGGTTGTAATATTATGAGCTAACACAAAATGCTAGGGTTTAATATACGTCTACTATGGCTGCTCCCGAGCTATGCGCTATTATCATTTGTTAAAAAAAAAATTCCTCAATTTTTTGTTTACAATTTTATTTTCAGAATGTTTGTCTATTCTAAAGATGTTTAACTTTTCACAATTCTCTTCACATTTTTTTTCTTTATATTGTATATTTTTTCACTTTTTTATGAATATTTTTGGGGGGATTTATCATACTTTTTTCAACCTTTTAAGCACATTTTGAAAACCTTTTCTTCCGTTTTACCAACTTTGTTTCCCTTTTTGTTAATGAGTTTTGATTTTACATTCAGCCAGGGATTATATATTGTCTATACTGCTTATCTCAGTTTACTGTCTTGTTCGTTGACAAGTATCATGTCTAGTTTTCTTTTATTTACCTTGTCTCGTTCTTTTTTCTTCTGTTTAACAACTTTGTTTCCCTTTTTGTTAATGTGTTTTGATGTTAGATTCAGCCAGGGATTATCTTTTGTCTATACTGCCCATCTCAGCCAACTTGTTCGTTAACAAGTATCATGTATAGTTTTCTTTTATTTACCTTGTCTCGTTCGTAGAAAATCTACGAAGCCGACATTAATCTGTCACGGACCGGGCAGGTCAGTTGTTTGTGAGTATTTTTAGTCTTTGTTTTAGACACGGAATTCAAGCTGCATAGTAAAATCAAACGCGCACAGACTAGCGTAGGATGTATGCAATCACCCATTACGTCATGACAAAATTTGTTATTTTCTTTTAAAATTTTACTGTATGTTTGAATTAATCATTACAAAATATAATTATTACAAAAAGCTGTATTGCTTCGTGTGATCTATTTATCCCCGATTGATTTTATTCCGCTTTGGGTTTACGCCGTCAGATTTATCAAGCTTCTGACCACTCGAACAATGAGGAATTAAGGGGTTTCAGGGAAGAACGCTGTCTTAGGGTTTTCAATAGCTCAGTCGGTCGAGCACCGGTCTAGTAAATCTGAGGTCTCGGGTTCGAGTCCCGTGGGAATCCCATTTTTCTTTGCTCATTTTTTAATCACAATATATATTTTTGGTAAGTTTTACATTATGTTTGGATTAGAATAAAGAATTGAGATTTGATATGGATATGAAAAACGTATTTCTACGCTTTAGTTTTTGTTGTAATGTATCTCGTATTGTATCAATTTGATACTATTGTTATAATACGTATTATATTTTAACTATCCCTATAAATAAAACATAAGCATAAACCGCTGGGCTGTCAAAACCTCGTACAGTATCTCATTTTTTTTTAAATGAACTGTTTTGATATATAATACAAAGAATATATATCATTTATAGAGCGCCATGTATCTAGGTGCCCCAGTTAGACAGTAAGTACAGGTCAAACCCGCACCGATGTAAGCAGTACTGTTTCAACTAAATATGCCATATGTCGTTCTCCTCTCCTATATCGGTATGCATGCATAGGGCCTATCTAAACAGTTCATATCGATTAAGTAAAAAGCTATTACGGAAAATATAATCCATGCTTTATTTTTGTCCAATATATACTTCTAACAAAATGTACGGCACTGATTCGTGTCAAATTATGTCACATGTGTAATTTCCCGTTATTTCGATGCCGACTATCTAAGTGATGTCTATTTTTAAAACAAATACACAATGACTCAAGCATACATAAATACTTAAGGTGGTGGCGGCGGGGAGGTTAGGGTGGGAGACACGGGGGCACGTGCCAACAATAGTTCCCCCGAAAACAACAAGAAACATAAGAGGATAACTTTAAAGAAATCCTAACATAAGATTTGCCTCCCTTTCTGTTAAGTGTCCCCTATCCCGGCACCCCCTTTAAAGGGTGACTAAAATAAAAAAATTAAAAAACGCTTTGGTTGATCTATGATAAAGAATACATCACACATCTGTTGACTATTTGATGTACATTTTTTCATATTTTTAATATTAAATTTTACTATCTTTTTTTCCTACTTGCTCAGCTTCACCGGTGAAAAATATGCTGTAAGCTATTGTTTTGACTTATCTGACATCACAATACCATTTCATCAGTCAGTTAGATGAACAAAAGACATTGGTATGTCCCCTGGACACTAGTTTTAAGCTGTTTACAGTGTGAAGTTTTTATACAATGCCCACTCAACATGAAAAGAAGGTTTTAATGAAAACATCCTATGCTAAACCAATACGGTACTCATGCAGTGGGTGAGAACATATCTTGTATAAATGTTTATCTTGCTGATCAGTAGTTGAATGGTAATTGTGATGTCAGAGAAGTAAATTGTGAAGAGTTATTTAGGGGTGGGTCTAAGCAGGTAGAATAAAAATAATATCAAAATATGACAAAAATGTAAATGAAAAAGTCAACAGATATGTCATGTATTCATTATCATATAGATCAACCAAAGCATTTTTATTTTGTTAATGTAGTCACTCTTTAATCAGTCTGACGATGCTACGCCACTGTCTAAATATAGCATGGTAATGTAATACTGTATTGTGTGTTCAGCTCCTCGGAACATGAGTCATACAGAAAGGAACAACATACGATTTGTAAACGATTTATGTCACTGATTTATATTTCAACTTCATGACCCATAACATAGAATAGGTTTTGGTCTTAATAATTTCCGATTTATTAACAAATATTTACATTAGAAGTTTCCGATGTTTTCATTACTTCAGCTTAGTCATTGCATTGATCACTTTCCATTTCGTTATAAGTTAAACAAAAATAATATACATTTAACGTGGACAGTTTAGATGACAACTTTAAACACATGTTATCACCCATGTTATCACGTTCTGAAATGTCAACAAACAGGAGATGCTTTGTATTGTTTCTTTACTATGTCAAAATTGATTAGTGCATTAATAATTTTGTTATTGAGCACGACAAATTGAATTTGTATTTAGGAATATATTTTAAAATAAATAGTGGGATTTAAAGGTAGGGTTGAGTATCGGTACCCCCGGAAGTGCCCCCCTCCCCCTTAAAAAAAAACAAAAACAATATATATATATATATATATATATATACATATATATATTTGTTGCGAGATAATGCAAAACTGACTGTCAAATTCGAAAGAACTTACTATTTTAATGACAAAATAAACTTAATTTGTTCACAATCGGTTCAGAAACGGCTGAAATATTCATAAATATAGTTTGTTCAAAAGGGTAAGTCACCTGCCATCACGTTGCAATATTCATAGAGTTTTTTTAGAAAAAATTACAAAATGCTCGAAAACTACAGTTAAAAAAAATCTATATCGGTTTTAAAAGAAGTCGTTGATGATTTTTATATTAAATACAAACTTGAAATGCACAATTTTGTTTGAACAAAGGCTAAAACCAAGGATTTGTTTAAAAACAGCGCCCTCTGCGTTAACGTTTATTTTTGAATGATAACATTGGTTTTACGTAGTTTTTTTTAATTATTCAAACTTTTCGAGCATGGTGAAGTTATTACTATCACTTTTGTCCGTAATGGTGCACGTTTTAGTTACTTTAGTTAAGTTTGACCAATACCCATCCCTCCCTTTAATTAAAAGATAATAGGAAAACTGACCAGAAATATATTGTGATTAAAAATGAGCAAAGAAAAGTGGGATTCCAACGGGATTCGAATCCGAGACCTCCGGATTACGAGACCGGTGCTCTACCGCTGAGCTATAGAAAACCCTACGACGGCGTTCGTCCCAGAAGCCCCTTAATTCCTCTTTGCTCGAGTGGCAAGAAGATATAGATATTATTACTATAAATTGGTAACTCACATTAGAGTTTATTTGGAGGTTTCGATTCCAAATCTAAGTGGGGCATTGGAGGGAGTTTGGCGTATGATTACTATAACTGTATAATTATGATATCTTCCGTTAAAATTAGTATACGTCACATTAGGACTAATGTAGGGTTGTTATTTTGACATACTTTCTGTTGAGGTCATTTCATTGCATCATCCCCTTCAAATCACCATCACCACTTTGTTCTCTATCTACATCTGTTTGCATCCTTATTCTTTTGGTCACTCGGTTATTTCTATGATCCGATTCATCTCATTCATGTTCTCTGAACTCTGCTGTCCTTTTGTCCCTGACTAGCTTTCTGACCCCTACTCACTGGCGTACTGGTGG
>JAUELG010106714.1:0-10560 GCA_031471515.1 Dendraster excentricus | reverse complement strand
ACATAATATGCATGTAGTTGGAGCTGACTGAAGTTAGCAAACAAAAATAATTTAGCACCCTAAAGTAAAGGATAACCAAAACTACACTTGATATATGAAGTTTCATGAAGGGCCGTTTTGCTCAAAATACAATTGCTAAATGTCTCTATGAATGATACGCATTCGGATTGTATTAGGTAGGTTTGTGTTTTGAACGAGTACGCTCTTCATATACCGATTAATACGTCTGAGGCGTACACGCCTTGCCGCGCGCTCTAATATCCCATAGCAATCCCATCGCGAAGAAAAATGGGTCTCATTGAATAACACGCGTTTCGTCGGGACGGCGAGCGAGACTGCGAACATTAAACTACAACATGCTGCGAAGCGAGGAATCAGGGATCGAGTAGCGCAATAACGGACGCGTATGAATATACATGCATTAGCATTGAAGAGCAAGCTTCCTGCGCAATTTCTTGTCGGTAGATGGCGCCAGGTAGGTACATCGCTGCTACGGCAATTTCCTATGTATGGCGTGTAAATGGTCTAATTATAGACCAATTTACTAGTAGATGTGAGTAAAGTCGGTGATCAAATTTTACGACTTAGGGATCACATAAACGAACAAAAAAAGTTGTTTGCATTGTCTGGTAAATTGAGGGAGAAATTGACCAACTTTATGTTTTAGATAGTGCAGCAAGAGAAGACTGTCTGTGATCTCCACACAATGCTACTGAGTACTGTAATGGCTATCATGACTATGTGTGACTGAGTGTATTTTCAGCTTCAGCAAATAATTGATTATATCATCTGACTTAGTAAAATATGCGTCATTGATTGACTTAACACAGTCACATGATTGGAGTGTCATTTTTGTATGACACATGGCCAGAGAGTTCACCCACCCGTCCTTAATTTACATTCAATTAACATTACAATGTTTTTGTTTCATTTGTTTTCAGGCTGAATTAAGATGGAGAAGGCACTATCCCTCTCTGGTTTCATGATGAACCAAGTTGGTCCCCGGAACACAACCATTTCCAGTGGTTTCTACAGCCTCATCCGGGCCATACGAAGGGCCAACTCCAGAGCAGTATGTCTTTTTAAAAGATTTGTTCTCTTTTCTTAAGTTAAAATATAATGATTATTTTAAGGAGGCCAACGCTTTTATTTCTAATGCACAGAATCTTTATCAAACTCTTAATTTTGGACAACACAAGAAATGAACACTGTAATAAGCAGTCAGACTGTCATTTCTCATAATTAGTTGTACAATGGAAAGTATATAAAAATGTATATTTTTGATGCCCTGAACAGTCGCCCCTTACCCCATTGAGGACTGGTCCCGAAATATTTCAGGCTTCAGTCTATGGAAAATGGGTTTTATAAAAAATCGACTCTTCCTCAACGGGTTAAAAGAGAACTCTGTATGCATGAAGAGTAAATTTACTGAATCACAGCATAATTCAATAAATGACAATATGAGCGCTTGGTCTCTTGAACAAAGTCCAACAATGTACATGTAGTAAAAGTATCACTTCAATTATGTATGATCAATGTATGCATGACTAAATTGCAAGGATCTCATTCATTAGCTCTGTTACCCCTTTGCAGGAAGAGGATCGGATTGTAGAGAAAGAGTTGGAGCTCATCAGACAGAACATTGCTCAGCCAGATATCTCACAGGTATAAATACATGTACTTGCATAACAACCCTCTTGTGCCTCTTGCTCCGCAAAAGACCATCGTCCCCCTAAAAAAAAAAAAAAAAATCAATCCAACCAGCCCCCCCCCCCCACCACCACCACATCCTCCTAATAAATAATAAATTATGATCCCCACCTTAGCGACCTCAAATAATATAGTGAAAAAATCTTTTAAATGTTGATGTTACTCCAAGAAGATGGTGATCATTGACCCTAGCCGGAGTATTTCAGGACCAGCCATGAATGGTTAGTTTTGGTACACATTTTATTAAATTGTCTTTTTTATCCCTCTCAGATGATGTTCTCAATAATATTTATTTAGTGCTTATTAACCATACAGTCCATTGCATACATATTCATTTAATAAATTCTTTTACAGTTGGTCATAACTTTAAGCATGTAATTTAACATGTACCCCCTTAAATTAGTTTTGAGGCTAACAGTTGATAATTGAAAAAATTACTTAAAGTAAACTAATTATGCTATAGAGATTAACAGGCCATCCTTGTGATTTATGAAGCCTAATCTGGAAGATATTATATAAATACTGTATATTGCTTTATTTGATTTTCAGAAAAAGATTAAAGAATTCCTTGTTCGGTTGATTTACTGCGAGATGCTCGGCCAGTCAGCTAACTTTGCCTACATCCATGCACTGAAGATGGCACAGCAGGGTTCTCTTCTCAACAAGAGAGTTGGTATGTTGTCAATAAATTGATATCTTGAAGGGTACTACCACCCAAAATAATATTCTTATAAATAAAAGGTAGTATCTTTTTACCTAGTCCTTTCCATCAACAAGTTTACAAAGATCTGTTTTCATAAAAGTTTTCAGAAAAGGTCCTTTTGCAGGTATGAAGACTACTTTTACCAGAGCGAATGAATCAAGTGGAATTCTATTTTCTCCAAAATTTTGCATGAATAGCAGTGATGCACTCACAAATGTTACACCTGTATGGTTCCGTAAGTGGTGTTGATTAATTTCTTTGTTTATGAATTACCCTTTACAAAATCTATTTGATATCACAAAATGGTACCAAAAACAGATCATTGTGTGTTGTTATGTGCCTGGTAGTCCCCAATACCTACCCCAAGACCATTTTGATGGTGAGATTACACACATTCTCCATAGATGCTAGCCAGAGCATTGTTTATCTATCAGTGATTAGTGGGAATGAGTTAATCAAGAATCTTGACAACTGACAGCTGTACTCATCTCGGAGGATTACAAATCTATATATTTATCTAGTTTCAGTTGTTTGTGTTATAGACAAATAACAATATGAAGTATTACAGGTCGATCAAGATATTCAAGTGTTTATTTTCTGGTTACCAATGCTTATCAATATTGCTTTAAACTTGAGCTAAGTGAGCAGGAATTCTCTGTAATACAACATTCTTCATGAATAGATCAAATTTGCAGAAGAAAAAATGTGTGTCACTGAAGAGTATTTAATCACCTGATACAATCATTTTTTAGATTGATAAATATGATTCTTTTCAACTACCAAGTTCTAAAATTAAACAAATAATTCCTAGATATTTAGACCATCATTGCATAATTTACATTTACAGGATACCTAGCAGTGTGTCTCTTTCTTCATCCGCAACACGAGCTGGTGCTACTCTTAGTCAACACGATTCAGAGGGATCTGCGAAGCACCAACATTCTGGACGTATGCGTGGGACTAACGGCCTGCAGCCAGCTGATAGGCCCTGAAATGATACCAGCCATTCTGCCTCTTGTGGAAGAGAAACTGCAGCACCCTCAGTAAGTAGTTTGTTATTCATCATGTTTATATGATAGTATTTGCAAATTTTTCTTTGCTCACTTTTAATCACAATATATTCTTGGCCAGCTTCCCTGTATATTTGAATTAAACTCTCTATTTGTTATTGATATTTTTCGTGGTCCTGTTGCAGAAAGAGATCTACAATCTGTTGTAATTTACAATTAATTGGTATGTAAGACCATGTGTTCTGAATGCGCAAATCTGATTGGTTGAAACATGTTAACCCGTTGAGGACTGGTCCCAAAATATTTTGGGCTTGAGTCTATGGAGAATGTGTGTTATACCAAAATCAATTCGTCCTCTACGGGTTAATATGCTGACTTTCAAATAATTGTATCTCCTTTTGCAGCGGGACCCTTGTGTGATAAACTCAAAAGATGTAGCGATTGTTTAGTCAGTGAGGTACACTCACTATAATGTTACTTTCAGATAGAAAATCTAAAAACCTGTCAACAAAATGCCATTTCTTTAAAAAGGAGATTGCTAAAATTATTGTAAATCAGTTTTATGAAGATCCAGCTAGGATTGAAAGATGAGTCTGCTTTAATACTGACTTCAATGTTATTTCCACAGGGAGGTCGTGCGGAAGAAAGCAGTGCTGGCGCTGCACAGTTTTCTGCTCAGGTCTCCCCAGTTCATGTCTCAGATGGGGGAACAGTTCCAGGGTGCTTTGTGCGACCGGGCCCCTGGGGTCATGAATGCTGCATTGCACATCTTCAACACACTCATACGGGTAAGTAATGAGTATGCAGAAGTTGACACATAACAGTTCCAGGGTGCTTTGTGTGCCAGGTCCCTAGGGGTCATTAAACCTGCATTGCACAACTTCAAAACATTCATACGGGTAAGTATGGAGAAGTTGACACAATAACAGTTCTAGGGTACTTTGTGTGACCTGGGCCCCTGGCATCATGAATGCCGCACTGCAACAGACATACGGGTAAGCATGGAGAAAATGACACAACACAGATCTAGGGTGCTTTGAGCGATTTGGCCCCTGGGGTCATAAATGCAGCATTGCACATCTTCAACACTCTCATAACGGTAATTATGGTGTTCTAAAGTTGACACAAAATAGTTCCAGGGTGCTTTGTGCAATAGAGCTCCCGGGTTCATGAATGCCGCATTGCACATCTTCAACACACTCATATGGGTAAGTATTGAGAAGTTTACACAAAACATTTGTATATATGCTTACTTATAAAATGTGTCAAGCAAATGAGTATTGTATATGGTAATTGTTTATTATGGCAAAGGGGTAGTATAGTTTTGGTAAGGCTGAATTTAAGTAACCAGACCTGGACAGTAATATTATAAAACTAATATTTATAACTCTACCATGCTTGAAAGGTAAAGAAAAAAGCCTGTTCTCATTTACAAGGAGCCGTTAAAACTCAAGAGGGCGCTTTCTGAAAGGGCATTGGTTTCAGACATTTTTCATACACAATTATAAATGCATGTGATGTTTCATTAAAATTGTGATATTATTGAGAGATCATCAACAACTATTTAAAATATGCTTTTATATTTGTTGAAATAGTGGAAGCATTTTTTAAATAAAATAAAAAAATCATCAAATTATTTAGGCCCTAAATAATTATAAGATCAGATATATTTATTGATATTTCAGCCATTTCTGGGCCGATTTCAACCAAATGAAGTTAATTCTGCCATTAAAATTGCACGTTCTCTCATATTCGACACTCAGTTTTGAATTATCTCACAAAAAAATTGCGATGTGCAGCGCACTCTCTACCAAAACTAAACTACCCCTTTAATCATTATGTCAGTTTTTTAGTTTGTAGAAATATTTCCCTTTTTAATTTTTAATTTAATTTTTAGTAACAAGTTCTTCTCATTTTAAATAATGCCACATTTCATGATTCCACAGGACAAGCCTGAACAACACAAATCATTGGTGCGCCCTCTCACAGCCATTCTGAGTCAGGTGGTCCAGAGAAAACTCACGGCCGAGTTTGAGTTCCGTGGCGTCCCGGCTCCGTGGATACAGATTCAGATTCTGAACATGCTAGCCAGACTTGGTGCAAACAACATGAAGTGAGTAAGAATTGCTATTTTTCTTTTTTTTTTCTGTTAAATAGTACAATTAATGTTTGTATGAAACAAAGGAGCTAGCTCTTGATTATTCATAAAATAATGATGTGTTCTTTTTGTCTGTTAATTAGTATGTTAAATTGCTATCACTATCAGTTGATATTATGGACAGAATCTGTAATATTGTATTCATAGTTAAAAAAACAGCAAAGCTTTTTAGTGAACAACTGTATGCAAAATGTCATTTACCAATTCGACTAGCACTTTGATTCATTTTCTCCAAAACAGTGGTACTCAATAGCATGGAAAATTGTTTATTAGAATATTGAAAATGTTCAGTTTCAAATGTTATTCAATACCCTTCATAAAAACTTACGAATTACAATATATATATAATACAAATCATACAAATTTATATCAATAAAAGAAGTAAACACAACACTGTATGAGAGAGCTTTTGGGGTATGTAGAAAGAAGGGATTCCTTACATGAATTTAAATAGTGTGGACGAGAAATAATATTCCAAGAGCTGAAAAAAATAACTTTCATTAAAAATTAAATTTGTAATGTTTTATTTGTTCTCGTTGCAGGTTGAGTCAGCTGATGTATGATGTGCTAGAAGAGGTTCTAGATTCTACCAACACAGTGGCTTTGATATCATGTGGTAAGACTCTTGCTCCTTGTCCGTATTTCTGTCTGTACATGTGTCCCATTCTCGTGTTTGTGGTAAGAATCTTGCTCCTTTTGGTTGTCAGTCCGTATGTCTGTCTGTCCGTACGTGTGTCCCATTCTCATTTTTGTGGTAAGAATCTTGCTCCATTTGGTTGTCTGTCCCTATGTCCGTCTCTCACTATGTCTGTCCCGTTCTCGTTTTTGCGATATCTCAAGAACAACTTGGCAGATTTCCACCAAACTTGGTACATGAATGAATGAATGTATGAGGAGCGAGTGAACTGATAAGATTTGGGGATCATGAGGTCAAAGTCCTCCTAACAGAATTATCTATCTTTTATTTTGTGTACAGGCTGTTTTAATCTGTAATTCAGTCATTTGTTATGAGTCTATTTCTGTGTGTGTCTAAGGTTTCAGTAAGATTAAACACAATTGACAAAATTGATTAAAAAAAAATAATCATTATATGAAGAATGATAGAAAAAAACTTGTATACTTCTAACTGGAAAGCATCATTGTGTATTATGTATCATGGCTGGGAGGCAGAAATGGGTTGAAAGATTGATTCTGCGCTCTCGTGATGGCCGTGGGATGCCAAGCTGTTTTTCAATTGGTCCTAGATATTGCCTGTGCTATCACATTATGAAATATATGAGTGTAACAACATGACTCTACTATTATTATTGTTGCAATGATTTAATGCTTGTATGTTTTTGCAGGTGTGCAGTATGAATGTATCATGACGATATCAAAGATCCACCCTCATCCAAGCCTGCTGAAGAAGGCTGCTTCCTTCCTGGCCATATTTCTCAAAACGCGCACAAACAACCTCAGGTATATAGGTAAGTCAACTTTTGAAATCCCCTTTTGTCGATATGTTGTGGTCTCAACTATTCCATTACCTAATGCTACATTTACACCATATCCCCGGCGCGCCATGGCGTTTGCCAAAAACGTAGTGCGCTGTGAGATCTTGGCAAGTTTTCCTCTTTATTAAAGTTGTTAAGTCTTGCCCATGCCGTTCGCCACGTTGCCTTCCGTTCATCCCGTTTTGACCATGGTGGCCTGATACGGGTCTGCCGTGGCCACCGGGGAAATGGTGTAAATGCAGCATTAGGTAATGATTGCAATCAATGTCGTACAAGCAACCAAAATGTTCCCTAGCTGTTGTTACAGACTGAGGCAATTGGCCAGTTTAAGCTCACTATTTAAACCATTCTCTGTGAGATGCTGAAATCTCCATAGACTTTGTTTACAGCCCACCTGGTTTCCGTAGTCAATGGATTTCACTCCCCAAACCATCACTATGTCGCTTAAATGATAGATTGTCAGTGGTATTATTATTTGTGTACCAAAGACCAAAGAAAAATTATATACATTACAAAACATGTAATACTTGGTTGCCTACGCAAGTCGGTGATATTTGCCAGTTATGAAATTAATTTAATGGTCTAGTGTCAGCAGGCCAGTGTATTGATTCCAAGCCCATCATTATATATGAATACGTAATGTTCCATATTTTTCTATTACAGGTTTAAAAAGGTAGGGTAAAAATCACACAAGGTTATACAATGATGATATTCTTATTCCATTTGGGAGGTTTAAAATAAGCATTTAAGATTAAACTTTGTCGTATTCATAGTGTAGATTAAATAGATTTAAAAGCATTCTTATTGAATGTGTTCTTATTTCTAATGTAGCTTTATAAGCACTCTGTTTATATACGTAAGTTCTTATTCCTACTAAAGGTTTGAAAGCGCTCGGTGCAATACACAGAGTGTATCCAGAATGTTCGGTGGAACATCAGATGACTGTGGTGGAGTGTTTGGAGGATGAGGATGTCACTATAAGGAAGGCTGTAAGTTAAACCTAATCACTACTAGATTTTGGTTTCTCCATAGAGTTAGTACAGGGTCCTCAAGGTTCCTTTAGAAAATAGGCAAGTCCTTCAATCTCTTTCATGGGAACCTTATTTTTGTTTGGCTATTTTTCTGTCTGCACAGCAGGATGACATGGTGAGACAAGTAAAGCTTGAAGAAATCTTCAGAAAATTTTTTGGCAAGTACAAATGATAAAGTCAGAGATACAAGTCGGGTCTTTTGGGGAGATTTATTTTGCTTTTGTTGTTTCTTTATCACTTTAAAAAATGTTGTATTTCTTTCTCAATGCCTGTATAATCCCTGATAATCCCACATTGTGCAGACATAAATTGTACCCAGTAACTAGCGTCAGTAAAAAAAGCCCTTTCTAAAGTGTTTATAACATGATGTATAAAATGATATATAAATGCTACGAAGCGGTTTATGCTACCTATATATCAGTATTATTATGAATGAAGCATTATCTAAGTGTTATATATTGCTAATCTGATTATGATTTTGATTGTCCATATCTTCCCACAGACCCTCAATCTCCTATACCAGATGTGCAATAGAGACAACATTAAAGCAATAACAGAGAAGCTACTGGACTGTATGGAAACTACCAGTGAGGGTGATAATGGCACAAAGAGTCACATCCTCAATATTGTCCGCCTTGTTGAGCAATATCCTTTTTAATTTATACGAAGCAGAGTATTTATAAAGACTTAACATTGTGATAAAGAAAGGATCAGTAATATTCAACTTAAGTAATATGACAATAAAAATGTGATATATTATTATGTTAATAGATTTTTTTGGCTTGTCTCATAATAATTATTTTATTGATATGTAATGTATCTATCCAGGCAATAACCTTTTAATGCCACAAACAATACAAACGTGTGTGATCAGAAAGTAAAAAAATCGTCAGTATGTATTGCATTTGTTTTATTGATATTATTCCATTCTATCTCTTACTTTTTTCCGATTTATTGTTATATTTTATAATTCATATTGCCAATTGTTTTTAATTATCATATGTTGATGCATGCATATATACAAAAATAAGAATTATCAGTGTTAGAATACCTTCAATGAAATCAACTCTGGTAACAATTGTTACAAACTACTAGACGTACCATGTTTCCTTGACCAGTCCTTACATTCCACCCATCGGTCAGATGGTACGTGGACACGGTCACTAAGATACTATCATCCATAGGAGACCAGGGTGTGCCGGCCGATACCATCAATAATCTCATCATTGCAATACAAAATGGTAAGGATAATGATAACATTCATTTGTTCAATGACGCAATGTATACTACACTAGGTTCCGAGAGTGAAGGCCTAAATTTTCTCAAATAATGTAATTTTGAAAATGATTACTGTGAGATTTGACCTTTGACCTCAAGACCCAACAAGATATAGTAAAATATAATAATCCATCAACTGGTTCTCCAGATAGTGCAATTACAAGATAATTTGCGTAGATAATGAGCTCTTTGACCTTTTAACTCATGATAGAACTGACGGACAGGCTGAAAACATCATGCCTCTGGCCACTTCATTGCAAAGGTCATACAAATGTGATCTTAAACTCTGTGATTGTATATAAATTGTTGAGCTGCAGGTGCATACAAATATATTCAGTCTTTTTTCATTATTTTTAATCTTTCTAGAAACCAAAGATTCCCGCCTCCAGTCCTACCTTGTACAGAAGGCCCTATCTCTTGCCAACCAACCAACTCTCTCTAACAATACCATGGAACTTGTTGCATGGGTGAGTTGAATAATTGTTAAGTCTTTCTTGCATTTTTTTCCCCCTGTTTATTAAAGATGATATTCTATTTTTTTTCTTTGTTGCTTGATTGCACGCAATGTACATTTATTTTCACATAATATTCATAATTTGTTTATTTTAAGTAAGACATTGTGTTAAATGTTTAGTGTTGTTTGAACATTTTTTTTGTAAGTACTACCATTTCATTATCATTCATTGTCTGAATGTAAGTTACTTGTAAGTGGCATGCCAGTTACCCGTTGCTTACAGTAACCGAGTGCGCTGTGTGTAAAGTCATTGGTGATTTCAGAATCTCGAAGAAACTGGTTGAAATACTTATGAGAGACTTTTATACTTTTTGTCATGACTTTGTGAAATACCCCCTGCTGAGATCTACTGTATACGCCAGTATTTTCGCGTACAGATATTTTCGCGATTTTGGAGTAAATTTCACAATTCGCGAGTGCTATTTTTCACGATTTTAGTGATACTTTCATTAGTGTGAAAGGACATGAACCAAAGGGGGAATTTTCGCGATAATTGAAACCACTGCGAAAATTACCACTTATTCAGTAATTCATTGTAACAATAATAATTGTTTTCTTTCCCTTTTGGGGTGCATCCTTTTTCCCCTTGTCTAGAGCATCCTCTGTTACATCAACCGTATTAATGTCTGTAAATATTTCTTCATTCTTGGTTGCAGATTTTAG
>JAUELG010106604.1:0-10562 GCA_031471515.1 Dendraster excentricus | reverse complement strand
GCGATGCCTAAATTCCAGCGGCGACCGAGCAGGCTACAAATCGAGCGGTCGCCGCTCTGAATTGTGACCATAGCCTACGTCAGACGCGCTCCCAGCTGAGCTAACTCACCTTCCCCGTTATTCTGGGAAGTGCCCCAATCGTTTGTGTGGGAAAAAATAACACATATATTGCATAATGTGTTATTTTTCTATTATCCACGCCATAGGTATGTAGCTACTCCTATACTCTATAGGGGTGTAGCGGTAGCGTCAGTCTGGCCGCACGCTTGTCGTATGGCCCCCCTGCGGGTACCTTACGGGCGCCTTGCGGGGATATTTGTTGAAATAACCTACGGCACCCGCAGGGAAGCCCTAAGGCGACCTTTCGTCATCACTTCAAAGGCCGTATGGCAGCCGCATATTTTCTGTCTCCACAAATTCAAGATTTGCCATGCGGCGGCCGTAGCAAATGTGACTGCGAAAACATTTGACCATATAATTTCTACGGTGGCCCTATTTTTGCAATTGGCCGTAGAAATTTCAGACCGCTCGGCCGACGTGTCAAATGTGACTGATCTATAAGTGTTCTCCTTGTTTGATTGACAGATACGTCTCAAGAAACAAGACTGTAATTACAGATTGTCTTTCGTCTTTCGTCTTTCGTCGTGTACAAGCAAGTCAACATAAACAATGTGATGTAAACATGATTCCAATCATCAATAGAAAATGCAAAATATCAAAAGAAATTACGAGATACATATATACAAAATACATACGATACATATTGTATTGTCCAGAAATACGGTCACAAGTTCATAGATAGATTATCCAAATTATACCTCCGTACCCCGTACGTGTCGCCCACGTACCATCCACTCACCTTATACGCGCCACGACAAATCATCGTAGACGAAAAATTGTGCATGTCCGTGTTTTATATATTACGTACAAAATGAAGGCTACGCGAGGATCAGGTAGCTTCAAACTACTTGCGTCGTGCGCACGGGCCAACGGTGCTACGTGCGTGGCGCCCAGGGGCTACGTGGGTGTTTATCTAACGTTTATTCATGCAAATGACTGAGGACATTTTCAAGTACTACCCATGACCCCCGCACGTGTACCCTACACAAGCACCCACTCACCAGATACGCGGTAGCTGAAACAAATCATCGCAGACCAAAAAATTTGAATGTCAGTTTGTTTTGACAAAGGAAAATTTAGGCTACGCGAGGGTCGCTTAGCTTAAAATAACGTGAGTAATGCGCGCGGGCCACGCACGTAGGATCTCTTACAACCCATACGTTAAATCCCTCTAAGAACCCAAACGTGACGTGAGTGTTTAAACAAGATTTGTTTTTTCGTTGCAAGCGCGGACTCGACACACCCACACAAAGAGATTCGTAAAAATGTGGACGAAAATGCCGATACCCGCTTATAAAAGTACTTTAATCATTATGTTTATGATATGTATGTGCATAATTCAGAGTACTCTGAGACGATATTATGCAGTACTGTCAATTGTATAAAATACAGTTTGCATTATCAATGAGTTTAAAAGTAATAAAGTAATAATTCAATTGAAAACTGTTTAATTATGGTGATTGAATCGAGTCAAGCAATCATTTCATATTACAATTAATAAATCAGTGCTGGATTGTTTTTCTTTTGAAATAGAAATATATCAGAGTGTTTCTAAAGACGTGTCGTGCGTGGTTTTTGACAAAATGTTGATTTACAGATGAACTGCTATACGCAGCGGACAATTCAGTTCGCATTGCGCCTGAAAATCCCGCAATATCAATCTGCGCGTGGCCGTGATTGACGGCGTAGTCGGTGCATGCATGTGAAAGTGAGTTAGTGAGTTGGTGCAGTGATCAATGAGTTTAAAAGTAATAAAGTAATAATTCAATTGAACACTGTTTAATTATGGTGATTGAATCGAGTCAAGCAACCATTTCATATTACAATTAATAAATCAGTGCTGGATTGTTTTTCTTTTGAAATAGAAATAATGTATGTGTATGGACTAAAACTAATCATAAGTTATCATCATGTAAAACCCAGCCTTATTTTCATACCATTACACAGTTCGCCTTCAAGACGGATGGAGTATCAATGAGGGTCGAGTTGAATACTGGAACGAAGTTGACTGGGGAACTATTTGTGATGAAAGCTGGGATCTTATGGATGCGACCGTTTTCTGCAAAAGTATTGGTTTCCCTGCTGCCGAGTTTGTAGTGGGTAAAGCAGTATTTGGCAAAGGTACTGGATCCCGTCAGCTTGATTATCTTGCTTGTGATGGTTTTGAAATGTCCATCTTCATGTGTGCTCTTGCAAGTATCAAAAAAGCTGCATGTGGTCACGAATACGATGGAGGTGTCAGATGCTTACATTCAGGTAAAGTTATAAAAGGATATACATTAAAAGTATACGTGCCTTATCCATCTTGGGTTTCCCTATATAATAATAATAATAATAATAATAATACTAATAATAATAATAACAATAATAATAATAATAATAATAATAACTATAATAATAATAGACCAGCATTTATATTGCGCCATCAATCTAGAAATTCTATTCCGAGGCGCATCATACTGAACAGTATATTATTACCCTGGTTGTAGCCGAGCTGCCTTGCAGGCGCTCAAGCATTTCAAAGAATAAATTCCTGCCAGATACCCATTTACTACACCTGGGTTGAGAGCAGCAAATGTGGATAAAGTGTTTTGCTGAAGGACACACGTGCCGCGGTTGGGAATCGATCCCACCACCCTCGTATTGAAAGACGAAGGCCCGAACCAATATATCACGACACTCAGACACTATATCAATCATACACTAGGCTGACTGAAGCTTTGGTAAATTAAGTCTAATTAGGTCTGCCTTAACCATCTGTATCATACATGTATACACTGCGTGGTTAACAATAATTATCATATTAAAAAAAAAGCTCTGTAAATTATATACACAAATGTATACAAATGAGACTGTCATATTAGTTATAGGCTATATTCATGATATTAAATATCTCATATTTTGCGTCTGTCCTGGTAGCATATATTCACAAGCAGCTACACAGTGTTATAACGCGATTGACATACTCGTTAACACTTTAAAGTTACTAAGTTGCTGATTTCTAGTTAAAATGGTACGTGCATACTTGGATAGAAATACTTTATTCAGGCAAATGCATTATCAATCGAATAAACACAAATAATTTGAACGCGGATAAGAACTGACAAAACATTTCTAAATTTTGTTTTTAAATTTCATATATAAACCATTACACAGTTCGCCTGCAAGGTGGGAATACTGTCAATGAAGGTCGCGTAGAGGTTTATCACAACGGAGTCTGGGGAACTGTGTGTGACGACGAGTGGGATATGCGGGATGCGAATGTTGTCTGTAGAAGTCTTGGTTTCCCCTCGGCCTTGTCCGCACCAAATAACGCATCATTTGGCCAGGGCTCCGGATGGATTCTGCTTGATGGTGTTCGTTGTACCGGAAACGAGTCGAACATCTTGGATTGTGCCAACGGGGGTCTTGGTGTCCATAACCATAACTGCGGCCATGAAGATGATGTAAATGTCAGATGTTATCACTCAGGTAAATATATACTTTTGAAGATGGTAACGGAATCAAGGGACCATATAACAATGTGGTCTATATGTATTTTCAATGTTCTCTTTCCAACCAGAGTGGTTCGTTTAAAGCCCCATTAACATAATCGTTCAATCATTCAATACAAATCATCACGGACCGACATATGTGACTAGGGATGTTCCATCACGGCACCGTTCACATTCGCGATTCCAATGGTTACAATTATACGTACAGGTCGACGCTCAGGGAGTATCCTTCGTACTTCGTGTTGGTTCCTGCTTCATTGTGTACACATTTCTTGACAGGCCTCAATTTTGGTCTGTCACTCACCGGCATCTTGAAGATCAGATCCCCGTAGGAAGACGGTCTCTCCACAGACCTGTACGTGGCAAAGCCGAGAGTCCTGAAGATACTCAGTCTGCACACAAGGATAATCTATAATACTTATAAAAATTATTCTGATTAATTTCATCCGGGGGTAAAAAGGCTTCGTGTACATTACAACTGTATTGCGGATCGTCATATCATGCTAAGTATACATTTAATATGTATGAAGGTATACATGTTTAAAGGGACTGGTCCACTTTTACCAAATGTTTGAACAGTTTTGTTTTATTGACGGATGGGGGTACACAAAAAAGAATAAGATCGAACAGCTCTGTAATTTGGATTCTGTGACATATGACTCGAAAACTGAACGTGTCTCCCCATTTAATATAATTATATCTCACTAAAGGATTTAATCGGTACATAGTATTACAACAATAGTACACTTATACTTGTAAAGGTATTGTGATTGTGAAGCCAACATTTGTAAATGTTTGGCACAGAAAGGGATCTACAAAATGAAGAATATAGTTACATGTAGTCAGTTTAAGCGAGGTTTGGTTATTTTGCCAAACTGTTCTTATCTTTGTGCGGGTCAGGTAGCTAGCGCGCAGGGGTCACGCATAGAGATATGTTACTCCGTGGGATCCATGAGCGAACTTTATCACCGGGTGAATTCACGCAGTATGCACAATTAAACGCTACCCGTCGTTTTATTATTCAAGAGCCTTAACTTTACGAAAAAGACATTTCAAGCTCTATCTTTTTTTTTCAGGCATGCCGTTAAATGATATTTCCTTTTATATAAGACAATAACCTCGCAACTTTTGAGATTTGGCTTGCGAAAGAGGAACAGTGACTGTCCCTTTAACACATTTAAAATGTATATGTATTTAAAGTTCTTATTTATTACATGTAAGCTATCTTAATATCTGATTCCTTTCGTACAAACTTTTCAGAACCCATATTGGTTACGTTGTTTTATGTAGGCGAACAGGTTTAGACCACGAGAATTGACGACATTGTAAAGTTCACGCTTTTTGCCAAGTACATTTATCAGACTGAAGGGCTGATTAATTGTCAATGGAACACATCCATTTTTTGGCGGACAAGGACGCACAATCTCACCTTCTTTACATAATGTTCTTTTTGCACAGTTCGCCTTCAAGATGGGAATAGTACCAATGAGGGTCGTGTAGAGGTTTATAACAACGGAAATTGGGGAACTGTTTGCAATAATGAGTGGGATATCCAGAATGCGAACGTTGTTTGCAGAAGTCTTGGTTTCCCAGGTGCCATGGCTGTACTAAGTGGCGCAGCATTTGGCCAGGGCGCCGGAGATATTCTGCTGGATGGTGTTCGCTGTACTGGAACCGAGTCAGCCATCTTCAACTGCATACACTGGGGTCCTGGTGTCCACAATTGTGGGCATGAGAATGATGCAAGCATCAGATGCATACCTTCAGGTATATATGGAGGGAAATAAACTTTTTACATGATAAATAGGCAATATTAAGGTATCCTGTATCTTACGAGAAAATATCTCATAACCGGATCGAAGGTTAAAATATTTTAACTTCATCAGTTCCATCGTTGAAATGACTTATACAGCCACTTATGTGATCTAGCATTGAGTGAGTTCTCAAATCTATATTCCCTTTAAAAATATCTTCCCAAGATAATTATTATCAACATAGTAATTAGACCCCTTAGATTGCTCCAGCGCTTTGATAAAGAAGTTCTGGAGAACAATTGATAATGTTGACGAATATTATTTGTAAAATTTCATATTTAAACCATTTCACAGTTCGACTTCAAGGCGGGAATAGTATCAATGAAGGTCGAGTAGAGGTTTATTACAAAGGGGCCTGGGGAACTGTATGTGATGATGACTGGGATATGCAAGATGCGAACGTCGTGTGCAAAAGTCTTGGTTTCCCATCAGCCGAGGCCGTACTGGATATTACAATGTTTGGTCAAGGTTCTGGAGACATTATCCTGGATAATGTTGCCTGTAATGGAACAGAGTCGGACATCTTCAATTGTGCCAATGGGGGTCTTGGTGTCCATAACTGCAGCCATAACAATGATGCAACTGTGAAATGTTTACATTCAGGTAAATATGTAGAAAGAGAAATAACAGCCCGAATTCTATTACATAGTTTATGGACCGGAGGACGCTGTTTTTTTTGGTTAAAGTTCATAACTGCTCTAAATGCATGGACATCTCCTTATTAATTCATATTTAATAAGGTCTCGAGGTGTGGACATATTATCAGACATCATCATGGTTTATTTAGTTTGTTGACGTTATGATATTGTACGCTATAGTTTAAATTCCGTATTCCTCAAACGAATTTTGAATGTTTTTTATTGTTGATTTAGCCATACGATATCACAAAATGTATTACTTGATTAGTCAAGAGCGATTCGTATGAACACAATTTTACATTCGAATCATTAATGACTTCTCAGCACACAATATTTAAGTACTCATCACCCAATTCGTCTAAGAGACACACTCATGCATAGTTTTCTATTTATATCACTACACAGTTCGTCTTCAAGATGGGGAGAGTATCAATGAGGGCCGGGTAGAGGCATTTTACAACGGTGTCTGGGGAACTGTATGTCATGACGACTGGCACATCCAGGATGCAAATGTTGTCTGCAGAAGTCTTGGTTTCCCAGTTGCCGAGGCCGCACTGGGTGGCGCGGTGTTTGGTCAAGGCACGGGAGACATTCTACTAGACGATGTTGAGTGTACCGGGACAGAGTCGTCCATCTTTGATTGCGTCAACAGGGGTATTGGTGTCCATAACTGTGTGCATGAGGATGACGCAAGCGTCAGATGTTTTCCTTCAGGTATAAAGAAAAAGAAAATTAAGAGATGTGCCCGATAATATATGCACTGTCTCCCATAAACACGTAAAGTGCTCTAGTTAGCATGTACACCTGGTTGAAGACTGTGTCTTTCTAAAGTATGCATAACATAATATTGCATTTGACATGTTTGCTTACATGCCTGGTGTATTACACTTTGTGTTGTATGATAATATTGTACGTATTTAATGTTTGCTCCTTTTGTAACCTATGTTTATATATATATGTGTGTTGTGTTATATATGGTATACCAAAGAGATAACCGCATGGTTTAACTCGACCGAATCATGCAATCGTTTTATTATGGGGCTATATTCTCGCAGCCCCCTTGATAGGCAGACGCAGTCAATCTCGCCTTTGGAGGTCCTTTAATATGAGTTTAAAATATATTCATTTTGGCAATTATCTAACACGTTATACGTGATCTCTTAAGTGGTAAAATGTGGATTACTCGTGTGCTATCGTTTGATATTTAAATTATTACACAGTTCGACTTCAAGATGGACGTACTAGTACTACCAATCAGGGTCGAGTAGAGGTTTATTACTCAAGATCCTGGGGGACTGTCTGCCATGATGATTGGGATTTCCGGGATGCGAACGTTGTCTGCAGAAGTCTTGGGTTTCCCTCTGCCGCACTTGGTAGTGTATCGTTTGGTCCAGGCACTGGAGACATTCTGCTCGATGATCTTGACTGCAACGGGACCGAGTCATCCCTCTTTGATTGTGCACACAGTGGAATAAAGCGCCATGACTGCAGTCATAAAAATGATACAGGTGTTCGTTGTCGACAGACTAAGGGTAAACTTGATATCACTCTATCAGTTGTATATATGCTATGTACAATACGCTATGAGGTAACTAATAATCTTATTTTGGCAATGTCCCACACATAAATACATACGTAGATGACTCATGTGTTAGGCATTGATATTGATTTGTACAGATCAGAAAGCTTCGATTCGTTTCCAAGTAGACCAGTACTCAACGTAGCACCAAGTCGTTAATCGTATTGTATTGTACCTTTGTTCAAGACTTGCTCATGTTCATCATTACTACCAACTCATGTATAATGTAGGACAGGTATGTATTGCTATAAACAGAACCCCGTTTTCACGACCGATTGCCACGGTTATTAAGATACCCGATTTGCAAAAATTGCCGCTACATTGACCCCTGGAATAACTTGGCTAGGTAGTTGAATCGCGCCAAACACCCTTTATTTTGTTTTTGTAGTAAACTCTTTGATTATTTAAAAAAATAATTCGAGTGCCCCTCCCCCGAGGGAACGGATTAGGGGAGGGGGAATGGTATTGGGAGTTGGCCAGCGCGGCAGCCTGGAAGATTTAGGGAACAACAAGAATGAAGATTTGGAGCAGAAAAAGGCGTTCCAATGCTTCATTTTGTAAATAGTGTTTAATGTTTTGTTTTTGTTTAGTTTTCAGAAGAAATATGCTATACAGTTAGAGACTGGTTATTTTTGGTGCTTTATGATCATATTAAATAATTTCACGTTTAACCAATACACAGTTCGCCTTCAAGATGGGAATAGTATCAACGAGGGACGAGTAGAAGTCTATCACAAAGGAACCTGGGGAACCGTCTGTCATGATGACTGGAGTATGCAGGATGCGAACGTTGTCTGCAAAAGGCTTGGTTTCCCAGCTGCCGAGGCGGCTCTCAAGAACGCATCATTCGGGGAAGGCACCGGGAAAATTCATCTAGATGATGTTCATTGTACCGGAACAGAGTCGTCCATCTTTAAGTGTGCCAACGGAGGTCTTGGCATGCATAACTGTGGGCATGAGGATGATGCAGGTGTTAGGTGTCTACCTTCAGGTGAATATACAAGTGTAACGATATACAGTATATATGTGCGCATTAAAACGCATCATATTATAATTACACGCAGTCAATCAAGTCAATACACTTTGCCAATATGTCCATTTCCAGGGCCTATTAAACCATACTTGGAGTTCCGTTAGAGCCTGTTAAAACATCCACGGATTCATTCAACATTGATCGACATTCGTGGTGTTTTCGACACTGTGTTTTCAATCACACATCGCATGGAATGGTCACAAAATGGACCAACAATGATTGATACTCTACCTTGCTATTCCATGGTGTAGCATCTTCGTGTACACTCCGGACAGCTCCCGCGTGGTACTTGGCGATCCTGACTGAACAAAGATTCGTAGAGTGGTTTGATTACTACCCGGAACTAATTATGGATTGTTTTAATCAGTGTTCTTTTGCGCGTAAATGTTGGCATATATACTCATGATAATTGTTATCATTTTTACAATGCCTGTACAACCTCACAAACTTATCGATTCGGTCATATTTTTTTTTCGGACAACAACATCAACATATTCACTTTTGGCAGAAAAATGGTGGAAACGTAAACATTTATTTTGTTTATGTTGTCCTGCAAAAGTTGGCAGGAAAGTTATTATTTAGGCAATGACCCCAGCCCCCCCCCAAGAACCCCCATCCCCCACCCCCCACCTACCGCACTTCGTTAAAATCAATTGTTCTACTTTTGTTTTTCACGAGAAAAACGGGCAAAATCATTATTAAATCCCCCCCCCCCCGTTTGAGCAAGATGAAAATCTCACTGGATACCTTCATTTTATAATGTTACAATTATATGATTACACAGTTCGCCTTGAAGATGGTGATAGTATCAACGAGGGCCGAGTAGAGGTTTATGACAATGGAGCTTGGGGGACTGTCTGCCACGATAACTGGAGTGTTCAGGATGCGAAGGTTGTCTGCAGAAGTCTCGGTTTCCCGGAAGCCGAGGAAGCCGTTCATAGCGCAGCATTCGGGGAAGGCACCGGAGACATTCTTCTGGATGACGTTGGTTGTACCGGGATAGAGTCGTCCATTTTTGATTGTCCCAGAGAGGATCATGAAATAAAAAACTGTGGGCATGTTCATGACGCAGGAGTCAGATGTAATCATTCAGGTAAGACGAAAAAGAAGTTAATTCAAAACACGTAACATATGTGATCTATATATTTTCCGTCTTCTTTATTCAAGTAGAAGAGTCCCACTTACCATGGTGATTCATATACCATGTTGATTCATATACCATGTTGAACCATCCTATTGCAGGTGAATGTTGCAATTATATTTATGGCGTTCACAGCACTAATAGATAAAAGGAATAGTAAGAATTCAAATACTTCACATTGTAATGTAATATATTACAAAATATGCCTCCCAGAAAACTATAGAAAACTCTACGACGCCGGCGCGCCGTAGAGTTTTCTATAGCTCAGTCGGTAGAGCACCGGTCTGGAAATCCGGAGGTCTCAGGTTCGAATCATGATGGAATCCCATTTTTCTTTGCTCGCATATATCCCAAGTTGATTTTAATCCGCTTCGGGTTTAGGCCAGGTTGCTAAAGCTTCTGACCGCTTGGGCAATGAGGAATTAAGGGGTTTCAAGGTAGAGCACCGGTCTGACAATTTGGAGGTCTCGGGTTCGAATCCCGATGGAATCCAATTTTTATTTGCTCACTTCAAGTCGGAAAATTTTATGAGTATAGTGTTTTCGAGCGAGGACATGCATATTATATAAACACGTAAATATAAATTCTTAACTGTAAAAAATGACTTTATTTCGTTTAACTTCTTGGATACTTATAACATTATCCAGTTCGACTTCAAGATGGAATTAGCAACAAAGAGGGTAGAGTAGAGGTTTATTACAACAACAACTGGGGAACTGTCTGCGGTGATGATTGGGACATCC
>JAUELG010106493.1:0-10563 GCA_031471515.1 Dendraster excentricus | reverse complement strand
GGCGGTGGTAACCCACCGGCCCCCCCCCCCCCCCCCCCCCCCGCTTACATTGATTACCTATGTTACTGAGAACTGCTTTGATTTCCCGCGCTTGATAATTATATGCATTTAATGTCTCAGGCCTTTACATTAATGTGTCCAGGAATTATTCTATAGCAATACCTAAGTGGTTATCATGCAACTAGTACACGTTCCCAGTCATTATAAACAGCACATTAACATATATTTGTTTATAATCGTGCATTATAACTTATCACATGATCACTTTTACGGAGTAACTGGCGATTAAGAGGCTGCTGCACGTATTGTGTTGTATAAGGTGTGATTTGTGAGCTATAAATTAATGCATGATTCAAAACACAGCATGAACGAATATCATTAGTTGGTGTTTACAAAATTGCATTGTTTTCACTAATGGCACGTATACTTCGAAAAGGCGAAGGAAATTAAAATTAACATGGATATTACTTTTGCGACTTAGTTATCCAAAATATTAACTCCTTGCTCGGGGTGGGGGAGGGGGCACCAAGCCCTTATTTTCATGTTAAGACTTCTTGTCAGCTGTCTTGATACATTAATTTACATTTTGTCCTTTCACAATTCGTCGATTTTTTTCCAAATAAGTGGGGTGATTTTGATATTATATGAATTGTTGTGTGTCCTTTTATATACAAATTGATAGAAAGATAATCAACTACTGTTTAAAAACCTCTTTTGTCAATTTGAAACGAGGAAGCATTGAAATATTTGTTAAAGGCCGGTTTTAAACCATTAAATGGTGGTGGGGCACCACAATTATAAATAATAGATAATTATGCTTATGTATATTTCAGCCACTTCCGAACCGATTTCGATAAAAAAAAAACAGATTATACAAGTGATGTTTTGTTGAAATATTAATAAAGACATAATTAAGCCTCTTGGGTAAATTTTGATTCAATCATTAAAAGCAGTGGCGTAGCTACGGGGGGGAGGGGGAGGAGGCGCGGGGGCACGGAGCCCTCAATAATATTGAGCCTAAAAATGAAAGCATAAGAGGACATTTTAACCAAAAACAAAGGTTTGTCCCCGTCCCCCCCAAAAAAAATAAAAAATAAAATAAATAAATAAATAAATAAAACAAATAATAATTTGGTCCCCCCAATCTGATTAAAAGTGTATGTTTTTTCAAACTTGAGACCCGAGTGCTCAGTTTGTCATTATCTCACACAATTTCGCGTAGTGCCCTCTAGACCAAAATTCAGCTATCCCTTTAAATTCATAAAGGAATTCTTGGTTTACGTCCAATCAATATACTTGGAAAGAGGCGTGACATAAGTCCTAAAATGTCTAGAAAATAATCGTTCTGATGGAATATTTATAGAGCTTTAAGCATGGTCATTTGTGTTCTGTCACGCACAGATCCTAATTCAGGCCTATATATTTGTATTTAAAACATGGTGAGGATCGAACATTCCACAGAAATAGTTGGTTATGACTTCAGAAGAAAATTCGATTTAAATTAAGTAAGACCTTGTCATAAGCACGATTTTTCTTCGCCGGGCAATTATTACGCCACTAAGAGGTAATTCCTGGTAGTTCCTGAATATAAATGTACAGAATTATGCTACAACGGGGAATAGTTACTGTTATTTTTGTTAGATTGTTATTGCTTGTTTGTTTGTTTATGTGTGTTTGTGTGTATGCAAGTTTGTATGTTTGTTTGCGTTAGTTTGTTTGATGGAATTTTGTGTGTTAGTGTGTTAACGTTTTTTGTTTCTCCCTTATATTACGATTGTCTTCATCGCATTCACTTTTTACATGGTTCTAAAACTCCGCCCGAGTTTTTGAACATTGAACACTTCAATCGTACATATTTTTTGTAACGAAAGGGAAATTTGAAAAATCAAAACCTGTCCCGTGATTTTATTGTCAATACGAATACAAGGTATGAGGGAACCGCTAGAATTCAAGTTAAATTTTAGGACGATTTTTTGAACAATGCTACTAAGCCCCTTTAAAGAGATAATTAAGTTCTGGTAAAGAGAGTACAGTTTTCGTTAAACTGAATTTTATCATTCATAACAGAGCCGATCAAAATGGCGCTCTATAAAACCTCATTGGTTTAAACCATTTTCAATCAAGTATTGTGCATAATAAAACAGTGATTAGAGAGGGAGATAACCAACAAACTTCTTTTGATAATTTTGAAAAGAAGAAGCATTTTTTTCCAAATTTGCAACGGTTGGTTCAACATTTCCCAATATTTGTGGGCCCCCACATTTATTACAAAAAGTAACGTTTATGGATATTGCAGCCGTTTCTGAACAGATTTTAATCAAATAAAGTTTATTCGTACACTAAAACAGTTTGCTCTTTCAAATTTTACACCCAATTTTGCATTATCTCACAAAAATATCATGTGTAGCGCCCTCTCTACCAAAACTCAACTATCCCTTTAAATTCAAACCATCGCTTCCAATCGACCTCGAAATGGTGCCAAGGCTGACGCGTGAACATTCCTTGCATGGGAATGTTCTGCGGGGACCCCACGGGGCAATTACAGTGAATTATTGATTTAACTCTGAAACATTCATGTAACTGTATCACAATTCACTGGTTTGTATATGGCCGATTCGATGTCGTAAATTGTTGCTACTACTGATGTTGTTGTTGTTGTCTTGTCTTGTTCGGTTACTGCAAACAAACTCCGCATGGTGTGGATATACTGTTGCAGGCAATTAGCAATTAGCAATTAGCAATTAGCAATTGTTGTTGTTGTTGTTGTTGTTGTTGTTGTTGTACTAGGTGTCAAAAGTATTAGAGTACACACAAAGATGAGTCATTTGAACGGCTAATTAAATGCTATGAAACTATTGTACAATATTAATACTACGACAGGAACTTATTCGTAAGGTGCTATCATCACGTCTGAATGATCAAATGCTGCAACATATGAACATGACATAAACTGTGTTGACAATGTATACACATGTTAAAATGCTAATTTTTCAATTCTAAGGGATATTTGAACTTTGGTAAAGAGAGTAAAGTGTTTGACAAACTGATGTGTATAATACAAAATTACAAAATGAGTAACACGCCTGTTATTAAAAAGGAGCTCTTAAACCGTATAAACACTCATTTGTTTTAACAATTTTTATAAAAATATTGTGCATGCAATGTTTTCCTGTCACAGTAATTAGATAGATGAATAATAAAAACCTGGTGCATTATAAACAAATTAATGGCTGGTTTGAAATTATCAAGTATTATTTTGTGGGGCCCAACAATTATTACAAATGGTAGGTTTGTGGATATTTCAGCCATTTCTGAACCGATTTCGGTGTAATAAGGTTAAGTTGTCATTAAAGTTGTATGATATAATATGTTTATCTCACATACTTCTTTTATTAAAAAACTGTCCCTTTAAAACGGAGAATATTGATAAAGCATAAATATTCTATTTCATGGTTACGACTTACGTAATGGGTTTTTATAGATATTCGCCTCTACACTAAACATTATTAGCAGAAGTGTGCGTCTGACTGTATGGGTATGTGTTTTTTACAATTAGGCAGTGGCGTACTATTTATTTATCCAATATGCATATGTTTAATAATAGGGCGTATACTTTAGTCCACATGGAAAAGGGAGGTGAAATAATTCCCCTAAAAAATCATCCCTTAAACCAGTAAACGTCGTTTAAATAGACTGCATAACACTAGTGGAGTCACGACGTGGCGTTCCTGGCGCTAGTATTATTGCCTTTGGTCGTCAAAACTGGAACAGTTCAAACCGCTCAAACACAAACAATGATATGAATTGATATCAATCGTCATTTCAATATCAGTAATTCAGAAGCGGCGGTGGCGGCGGCGGCAGTGCATGGAGAAGTTACGCGAAGGGGATTATTCCGTCAAACCTGATATGAGTAAAGTCCCATGTCCGGTTCTGCGCGTTGAATTTCACCCGTGAAATTACATACTGATGATGTGACGCCGAGTTGACAACAATCAAATATAGCGAGAGGGCTTTAATAGGTTGGGCAAAATTATGATTCGGAATCTATAATCTGTTGCATTTTATTGCTATCCAGTAGATTTAGAACGGTTTATTTGGTTATGTTCTGTAATTATGTTCAAATGTTCTTTGTTTTTATTGTCCCTTCTTGTTTGTGTGAAGATGAGTTTAATGCGCCCCGATCACCTTAATAATGATAGAATTGGCGCATTACAAGACCCCTTTAATATGATTATTATTAGCATTATCATCGTTTTTATTGTTAATATTATTTATGAAACAAATGAAAACAAATTTATGAAACAAATGACGAAGGGCCTCGATGCAGAAAGAGTTGCAATTGATTGTAAGTCAGATCATGTGTTGTATATTTGTCAAATCTGATTGGCTTGATACGCGTAATATTTCTGACTAATTGTATACTTATTGCTGTAACTTACACAATCGATTGTTTCTTTTTCTGCATCGGGGCAATGGAAGTGGGATTCCGCGCGAACATGGGGGGTGGGGGTGTATTCAAGTACGGCAATTTCATTTTTACCAACGACGTTATTAAACGCTTTTTCAGATGATGATTTTTAATTATATTATTCATCTTCATACTGAAGGGGCATTTGAAAAAAAAATCTCACCCTGTTTTATGTTTCTCTTACCATAAGCTTAACAACACAGCAAAAGAGAAACGAGAAAGCTCCAAGCCATTTTGTGGAGTTAGACACTTAACATGGATCACTTTAGGGGCACACATCAGACACTCAACCACAAACCACACGCATACAAGAAGCGACACACACATACAGACATATCTCGGTCCGTTTGTTTGTGTTGCTCGGTGAGAAACAACACTCCACTTTTTTTCTAAGACTATAAAGTAGTAACCAATACATGTTGGCAGTCACGTTCTTTGATTTTACAAGAAGCGGTGTTTTGGTAACCGAAATACATGCACGAATTTTATTCCGTCAACTTATAAAAGATTGTCCGTGGCGATGATGATACAACTAGACCAGGTCGATCGATGGTTTTATTTGAAGAAGAAACTAAATCTTGAACATTCCGAGGTACGTTGGTTCTCGAAGGACTCCGAGTGAAGTTATTTCATTCACGCTTCGAGTGTTGCGTTTGCCGTTGATTTTTCGCTAGAGATTTGAAATGGATTCCCCCTAAAAAAAAATGGCTGAGTGGTTAAATACTAGCATCAGCTTTGGTTACGTTTCTAAACGTGGGTGGTGGTACGTCTTGAGTTGGTAATGGACTGTAACATAGATTTAAGGAGTTAAATAAAGGAGTAATAACTACACCCGCGCTCCCTTTGTTAAACTTTTATCTGCCTTTACGACCTCATAAGTGTGCGGGTTTGAACTGTATACAAGTAACGATAATACAAGCGCATAGAGACGCGCTTCGGCAATGTGATATGCGCGATATAAAAACTTTGTACTATTATTAATATGATTATTTCCTTTTTTTCTTGATCTCAATATTTTCCAACTTTAAGACCGATTCTCTAATCCAGACAGCAAAACTTATGCAAGGTATTTAACAGACAATTGGACTCAGGGTTTTATACACGCCCTTCATGGTAACAAAACAATGTTTTCCTAAAATAACGTCGGGTTAAATTGTTAAAACCCCACTAGCAATATACGTATAGATATATTTAGAGATAATACAGAGTACTACGGATCGAGCTTAGTCTATATATTTTTTGCAAAAGGCCCTGGCATCTTGAACTATCGACGGAGGTCTACATATCACAAAATACTGCCGTAATCTTCACATTTGCAGGAGGTAGTTTAGTCAAAAGAGACTGAATGACTTATATTTCCATAAATCAACCTTTAATAAATATGTTTCATAAGTGAAAATATAAGCTGAACTCAAATCTTTCAGTATTTATAGAGTAAATCTCGTGGGAACCCACGTGCAAGGCCGGTCATCTTACTTTACACGTGAGTGAGCCCTTCAGTTGGAGATGCATCCTTATGTAGTCCTTACTAAACCTTTTTTCCCCATGTATTAATAAAACAACGTCTCTCAACAAGCAACATACAAAGAGTATTACCTGTACACACTAAGAAAAAAAAGGTGCAAATAGGGTGCCAAGTATGCAACACTGGCGGTTCCTTTTAAGGGACAACTTAGCACCTTTAAAGGTGCAATCTTGTACCTTTAGGGTACAACTTTGCACCCTTTTTGCACCTTTTTTCTTAGTGTGTAAAGACAGTGTCTAACTCCACAGATAGTATATATTTAAACTTTAATATTCTTTTCTACTGTGTTGATTGGCCAATCGTAAGAGAATAATGAAATTTGGTCAGATTTGTTCAATTTCCCCTTAAGTATGGCGATATATATCATTGATAATCATTCAGCTCAAAAGCGTTCATGAACGGTCATAAACGTCATACTGTAAGTAATTATAAAGGCTGACCCAAATGTTCGCCCTTTTAACCAACCAAAAAAGCAGTAATTTTTTTAATGAAACATTTACACATCATTCGGTCATATATTTAAATTGTCAAATGTAACTTTGGGCAATATATGACAACTTACAGGTGCATCTTTAACTTTAAATTGTATATTATTATATTAACATGGGTATCACGTGTCGCTCGCCTCGAGAAACATTTCGTATTAACCTTTCTGCTGAATAGATGACATTTCGTTCCGAGTCATGTAACACAAAAACAGTATAAATGTTCCCTTATAAAGAAATGATATAACAGTCGAATATAATGATTTGCACTATCGGCGTAGTATAATTTCATGGAAAACCGAAATGTCATCAAAAGTATCAATATGCACGTATCATAGTATGCTGAACCTTTCTTTTTTAGGTTCAATTTGTAACAACACATATAGACAAACTTGATTATGCGCGTTATTTTAGTACTACATGTATTGTTATTTTTTCTTCGTTACTTTTACTTTTAATCACAATATATTCTTGGTCAGTTTCCCTATATGTTTGAATTAAGTGTTATTTTTAGTATCATTATTATCATTAATTATCATAGGATGAAGGACACCATGATGTCTAGCATATTATGTTATATTTTATTATCAAACATTGTAATTGACCAAAATGCGATACAATGCAAATCTATAAACATGTACAGATATGGATGCAGATGAACCATGTTAAACAAGTATGGTCACGTTGCTGTGCGTCGAAAACAACATTTTTTAAACAAGGTTTAACTAATATTTGGGCAATTGCCAGGCAAGAAACACACATTATGAAATCCAAATCATTGGAAACGTAATTTTATTTGGAATGTTACCATACAAAAAATCTCTCAAACGCGAGTGTATCACAAAAACCATTACCAAAATACCCATGGCGTCTATTGGAAATGTTATACTGAATACAGTAACAACACAAACACACACACATTCTACTGACAACTGCAATCTAACGCGCTAGACAATGATTATCTAACATGCGTCAATGCATAATTGGAGAGGTGTGTTTTAATCTCCCTGGCCCAATGTTAAATGGTATCTCCTAAATTGGAAAACGAAGAGCACGATGAAAACCATATGTTTATCTTGGGGCGTAGATGCCAAACCTTAAACGTTTTTTGTTTGTTTTTTATTATAGATTATTTCCAAAACTTCATGTCGATAATCACATCCTTAAAGGGGCAAGTCGAATAGGCTCGCATCTTGATTAACTTTTAAAGGGATCTTGTAACCTTTTTTTTTAATCCTCAAAATGTACCTGGAAAACTAGTCGTACTCACATAAATAGTTGTTTAAGTATAACCAATCACGAATCAGCTTTCGGTTTTTCAAATTTCCCGTTCATTAAAATGATAATTATACGATTACGATAATTACGTGTCCGAATTTTTAATTATCCCCTGAAAAGTTATAACTATGAACAACGGCACTGCAATGAATCAGCGAATACCACTATGTATTTTTGCTCATTACTTGGCCTTGTAAAATTCATTTAACGTGCGAATTGTTCATACTCAGTGGACATGCTAGATGACAATACACAAGTTATCAAACGTTCATCACTTCTTGTGCATGAGAATTATGAGAATTGTGCATAAAATTACTATAGATCACTTTACCACATGGCATTTTATATTAATTGTACGTAAATCCATGACACAATGGAATTAATTCAACAGCAATCCAATTAAAATAATATGCAAGCATAATATCAACTAGATGTGTTGTGAATGCGTACATTGATTTGTGTCCGTTATTCCCTCCCCCCCAAAAAAAAAAAATCTAACAAACAAACAACAACAAAACAAACAAATAAACAACGTTTAGAGAGCACTATAAAACCGCAAATTGAATCGAGTGGCTCTGATTATTATGACGGCTTAAGCCCGGCGCAGACAGGGTCGATTCGACCCGACCCGACTGGTTTTCAGTCAGGCTAGAGCCAGTTTCACTCAGTTGGAGCCGATTCAACATGTTGAATAGGACTCGAATGACCCCTAAATTTCACTTGATTTTAAAAACCGGAATCCTACGGCAACGCATACCGAGTTAATCAAGCTGAAAACCAGTCGGATCGGGTCGAGTCGGCTCTGTCTGAGCCGGATATTAGAAGTGCGCGAAATATGGCGGGCCTTGCATACGCAAGGACAAACCCGACATTTTGTTTCGGGCCCCTTGTCTACTCCTGTCTGTCAGAGTGTTATCTCTTGAAGTAATTGGGAAAGAATTCAATCCAGGTGCGGCCATATTATTGTTTTGTTTGGAACATGACGCGACACGTGACAAAACGCATCTTTACTGCAGTGTGGCATCCATGCCCAAACGGAACAAGGGGCGGGGGAGTGGGGAGGGGGAGAAAAGTTCATATTCAGAATATTCAGAAAAATAGTTAATATATGTAATATGTATTTGGTTTGTCTGAGTTGGGGACACGCGGGGGTAGAAAGCTTTACAAAATATACATTTGCCTCATTTGCTAATAACAAAGCTGGATATAGTAATATAATTGTTTTCAGCAAGTTGATAATTGGCTTTAAATGTGGATTATACGAGTCAGCCATTTTCATTCAGTAAACAAAAAAGTGGTAACATAATTTGTGTAATTGAATTTACTCTGCACTAGCGTGAGGATCGTGAGGCAGTGAATGCACTCTGCAAACGACTGGCGTCCTTTTAAAAACGACAGAAATACAGTTAGTAATGAATAAAACTAATTGACGTAATAATATATTATTGGCGTTAAATAATTACAGCGTTTCATTATTATTGGAGCACGTAATTTATTTTCCAGAAAAGGCTGTTATCCCTCTCTTCCTTCACCTTACAAAATTGCGAACTCATTCGCTCAAATCCTTTCATTATTTTATGAAAATGTGTTTAAAATGTTTATTACATATACATATTATGTATAATTATGTATTCATTATGTATTCATTATGTATATTATGTTTAATCTTATTTCTGTCAGTCACGTGTATTTATAAATCTAGCTTTAAATACAAATTAATGCATGCTTACAGTATAATAAATTTATATTGCATTCCGAAAGCCCGATATCAATTTTCAAAAAGTGCCCTACTTACAAGCAAAAGTCAGAACTTCAAAAACAAAACAAAAAAGGTTTCGATTGGGTTTTTAAATTATGTGAATTGCTCTTGCAAAGATTACACTGTACAAACGTTCTTTATCGACCTGCCAGGAACCTTTCGCGGCGTATTTTTGTTCAATTTAATGAACAAAGTATCAAATCGCGTTTTATGATGCGAACAACCAAATAATGAAGACATGATGTGACAAGGCCGCGCGCGCTTCTGTTTCACTTTTCGTCCTGGTTTGTTGAGAGATGTTGGCTTGTCGCTGTCTATCCGGGACCTACCTCCGCATCTCGAATAAACACGATAAACAATCAGCTGACCAGGTGTGGATCGGAGACGGCTTGATTTGGGACGGTTTATCCACCAGAGATCGCCAAACATAGCTCACGCTATTTGATTTCAGGTCGGGAACAACATCACACTAGAGGATGATGGCTAGAAGAAAGAAAGTGAAATACAAGTACAAACAAAATAGAGAAGAAAACATGAAGACACGAAATAGAATGATAAAATGCAAATGAGAGAAAGAGACAATGACTATGATGGAGATAAAATGGAGATGATGATGTTGATGATGATGATGATGATGATGATAACGATGATGATGTCGGTGATGGTGATGATGATGATGATGATGATATTGTTGATGATGGTTATGATGATAATGATGATGATGGTTATGATGATAATGATGATGATGATGATGATGGTGAAAATGATGACGATTAGTCTTTTTTTTTAGGATGATGACGATGACAATAACGACGATGAAGATGATGACGATGATGACGATGATGATGACGATGATGATGATGATGAACATGGTGACGATGATGATACCAATTATCATGAAAAAAACGGTGATGAAGATAATAATGATGATGAAATCTCACAGCGCATCTCTATCGCCATACGTATCAACAGGTGTAACTCTTAAAATGAGCCAAGGGAAATAGGACAGAGAGAAAAAGAGAGACTCATTGCGGAGGCGAAAATA
>JAUELG010106381.1:0-10566 GCA_031471515.1 Dendraster excentricus | reverse complement strand
ATACCCTTGATTACCGACACCAAGTGATTCATGGTCTTCAGTTCGGTACCTGATGCTGGTACATTCACAAAGGCACTTCACTCAACATCACAAACAACTTCATCAATCAAACATATTAGTATTTTCCCTGTTTCTCACTCTTTTCAATGATAATTCATAGGATTGTTTCGACCAGAGAATTCATCTTGTCTTCAGAATTCTTTAGAAAACTTAACACCTTTGCATTAACAAGTGCAGCCGATTCTCTAAGGTTTAATGATGACTATATAATTGACTCATAAGTACACTTTACAGTTTAAATTTCATATAACACAATCATATAAAACACTGAATATCATTTGAAATATAATTAAAATAAAAAATTCAATTTTCGTCGTCGTTATTTTCGAATTCGGTTGCCAATTAAGTATGTGTATATAGGCACATGTCATAATACCAGAGATTCAAAGTAGCCGCCAGCCTGTCTAATGCGACCGCTTTTCGCCGGTCCCTTAAGTGGTCTATATAGACAGGTTAGAATGTAGTAATATTATAGATACCTGTTATTAATATCAGGCACGTTTAGCATGATAGTAAAGAAAAGTAAATGACATATCATTTGGTAAATTGATGATATTTTTCATTTTGATTTACATTTTTTAGTCACCGTTTTGTATCACTTTGTATTAAACTTGAATTATTCCTAAGATGATAACGAGTGCAGTGAATCTACAGATGACTGTCATGAGGATGCAACGTGTAGCAACACCATGGGTAGTTTCACCTGTTCATGTAACCATGGCTTCACGGACATCAGTGACCCAGCTCTAGGACCAGGGAGAGAATGCGGTAAATAAATATTCTAGATTAAAGGGATAGTTGAGTTCTGGTAAAGAGAGAACAGTTTTGGTCAAACTGAATTTCAGTTACCAAAACCTGCAAAATTACATTACAAACTTATAGTTATAGATCTACAATGCTTAGAAAGGAATTCAAAATTACAAACAAATAAGTAAATAGCCTGTAATCATTCAAACAGAGCAGTTTAAACTAAAAATGGCGCTCTTTAAAAACTCATCGGTTTCAAACATTTTGACTAAAATATTGTACATGTGAAGGTTTGTAGAAAATAGTGATAAGATAGAGAGATAATCAACAACTATTACAAAACTTTTTTTCAAAATGTGTTGAAAAGAGGAAGCATTTTTTTTTATTTGTAACGGTTGGTTCAAAATTCTCTAATAAAGTGGGCCCCCATATGTATTACAAATGATTACGTTTATGGACATTTCAGCCGTTTCTGAACCGATTTTGATCAAATAAAGTTTATTCTGTAACTGAAATATTAAACTCTTCCAAATTTTACACTCAGTTTTTCATTATCTCACAAAACATTACTATGTGTAGCGCCCTCTCTACCAAAACTCAACTTTCCCTTTAAACTAGTGCCGTACCTTTAGTCACTTTGTGCCCAGCATTGCCAGTATGTGGTTATATTTACCACATTGTTTCACTGTTGCGTCTATTTTGTAGAATCATTGATAACGGGTGCGTACTCGCCTTCAGGTTGTGCAAAAACATGAGCATAACTGTATAATATCCCCACCCGCAAAAAAAACTTTAAAAAAAAAGTTGTTAACAACCAAAACCATGATTGTATTGAGAAAAAATATACAAGGTATGAGAGAACTGGTAGAATTCCATTTTGTTTTTTTTTGTTTTGTTTTTTTTTTAGGATTTGGACGATAGTAAATCAACACGTGTATCATTAAACCAAAACCGCTATCTTAACGCCGGTGTCTCTCTTTTAATTTGTTTTTTAGCTGCCAATGTTGGTTTGACGAATGGTGCAGTTATTGGTATAGCTATTGGAAGTGCTCTTGCGATCATCTTTGTTGTGACCATCTTCATGTGCTTTGTGTTCTTATCTGCAAGACGAGACAACATCAGACTAATACAGTAAGTCAACGTCTAAATCAAAGATCTGTTATGCCTCCCATTGGTGTAAGACGTGGGGGTTATAATTGGTCCGGTTCGTTATTCCGAAGGTTCAGTTATTCCTAAGCTTCGTTAATCCGAACACGCAAATTTCCTATACCTGAGGGTTCGTTAATCCGAAAACGAAATAGGGTTCGTTAATCCGAACATTTGTTGCATTATTCCGAAGGTTCGTTATTCCGAAGATTCGTTATTCCGAAGGTTCGCTATTCCGAAAACGAAATCAGGTTCGCTATTCCGAAGGCCCGTTATTCCGAACGTTCGTTATTCCGAAGATCCGTTATTCCGAAGGTTCGTTAATCCGAAAACGAAATCAGGTTCGTTTTTCCGAAGGATCGTTTTTCCGAAGGTTCGTTGTTTACAAGGTTCATTAGTCCGAAAATAAATACGTTTTAGGAATAACGGACCTTCGGAATAACAAACCTTTGGAATAACTGAACGTTCGGAATAACGAACCTTCGGAATAATGAGCTGTAACCTATGGTAGTTGCCACAACAGTCTTGAAAACAGCCAGATTCGGGCAAATAATAAAAACTTTTGGCAACAGCAAGTCATATTCGGGCAAATTGATGTCACATTCAGGTACAGTCATATCGCAGTCGGGCAAACTCATGTAGTATTTAGGCAAAATCATGTTTTATTCGGGAAAATTCGGGAAAAAATCACTTGCATGACAAAAATTGTATTATGGTAAAAATATGTGATCCTACAGCAAGTATGCAATTACGTTACATTAATTACAAAATGATGTTAATCGTAGTAACAAGCCTATTGGTTTAAAATGAAGTGTATGAAGGAGGTGAATCGTAAATTATGATAATAGTAATACATCCTCATGTTATCCAAGTAGACTTTTATATTTTGGAAATGTAGGAAACATCATAATGTGTACGTTTCATTAAGTATCTAAACATTACATAATATAAACATCTACACCAATACATAATATATATAGCCCTTTAACTTATATACAAAATATGTCTTTATTTCAACTCAAGCGGAGGCCACGACTTCAAAGACATGAAAGAGCACTTCCGATTTCACCCCTGGAATTTTGATCAGTCATCGTCGGCTTCTTTCGATCACCGTCACGCGGCTGTAGGTCAGGCCATAGACAGGTTCGGGTACGACCACAGGGCCTTCTCCGTGGCTAGCACGAAGAGGAGTGTTGCCAGGAACTACATGCACGCCGACCCGGTAAGTTACCCAAAGTTGCCGTTGCCTATACCGACTTCAAAAATACACCCATGATCTTGTATATTGTTCCGTATCCTCAGATATAGTGCTCATTTACGATACACATATTGAATCGTGTAAATTTGCGTAAAGATTAGGTCGAATTCGATATGCATTCAATACTTAGCGAATGTCTTTATTGAGATCCAAATCGGTCTTGACATTTGTGAATTCAACTTATCCCAGATTCGTTTTGTCGAGTTTATAATAATCTGCCAATTTATTGATAATCAAGTGTGGTTATCATGGCTATCATAATAAGGTAAAGCGTACATTTAAACTAATTCGCGCGCATGATTATACCTCTTTATTATTGTGATTACGTTCACATAATTTTGACCTCGCAACAGTAATGATCCAAGTGGTTCTCATTATTATTTCACAGACTCTTGAGAGGGGTGGTTTCCACACGCCTTATGTCGTCGACGGTTCATCGTATGAGGTATGGATCAATCTGACGATAATGATTACTCTGTTTATATAACCACTTTTACAAAAAAAGCGACACATACCCCCCCCCCCCCCCCCTCCGAAGAAAGTGAAGCGCTTTAGGTATTAAAGGAACTTAATTCATTGAAAATGATAGTTCAGTATTGGTCGAACTTAAAGTGACACAATGTAAAGTGTCTAACTTCACGAAAATTACTTGGAGCTTCTTTGTTACTCTTCTGCCGTGTTGTTTAGCTTAAGGTAAGAGAGGAATACAATAGGGTGATATTTTTTCAAATGTTTCTTTCGTATGAAGATAATTATCATTGAAAATCATTATTTCAAAAGCGTTAGCAAACGCTATGGATAAACGTTCAATTGAAATAGTTGAAGCCGCCCGGCCGCGGCCGGTGGCGCGCGCCGCCACAGCGGACTCTGTCCCGTTTCAAGGCCGGCGTTTCGGCTGCTCGTTGGCGTTGGGCTGGCTGCACGCAAATTCTTTACCGTCTGTATTCGCATGTGTGGAGTTCATCAAACGGACGATTGTTACCGCAACAAATCCACAGAGGCCATCAGTATTAGTTGATAAAATATGAACTCAATATTCGTGTTTTTTCACTAGGTTAACAATGAATATTTTCTCTAAAACTTTTTCAAATCTTCTTGGGTTTCTACAATGATATTGAAATAGGATTGGGCCTCAAATGTGATTTTGAGCAATTTAAAACACTTTACATGTGTCACTATATCTGCATATTTTAGTTCACCATTTTGGAACAAAAGTGATAGTTATAACTTCACCATACTCGAAAAGTTTACATAATTACAAATTACTAAATAAAACCTATTATCATTCAAAAAGAACCGTTACAACGCAAGAGGGTTCTATATCTTGAAATTTATTAGGTTTAGCCTTTGTTCATACAAAATTGTGTATCTAATGTTTTGATTTAATACAAATATCATCAACGACATTTTAAAAGCCTATTCAAACTGTTTTCACAGTAGTCTTGGAACATTTTTAAAATGTTTCTAAAAAGTCATGTCTAAACCCATTTTGATTATTTAAACTTTATACTGTCATTAAAAGTGTATGTTCTTCCGAATTTAACAGTCAGCTTGTCATTATTTCACAATCATATATCGATAGCACTACAGGAAACACCGATATATGTGATGATAAATCGGGGTAATTCGAATAATATAATAGGTATCATAATAATTATAGTACATTTATATTTGAACACTCATGTCACACATGTCAAACATTACAAAGTTGTTACAAAACATAGTCGTAATGGAGAAATCATTAACATAACACTTTATCAGAACTTAATAACTCCGGGTACATTTAAGGTAATATAATCAATTAACCGATTCTTGAACTTTTTTTTGCTACAGACCCCAGTCGCCAGGAGCCCGTTTCACAATTGACGTTACACCATGGAGTATAATTAACACATGGGATAATCCCATCGATCGGCAGGATTTCGAAAAATGAAAGTACTACTTTAGAAAGTGATGTTATGAATAGCGGTCATTATGACTAGCGAGGTTACCCCAAATGGACATGAAAACAAAACAAACATGTTCCACGCCTCACTACGAATAAAACACTATAAAGAGAGAACCACAACGTACTAGTAAGATGTGTGGATGTGGATAATATTTCTACATCACAGTAATCGTAAACATGTTGTTTACATGTATATCCTTCTTTATTGTATGTTCTACCCTTATGTTGATATCGTAGTCAATATATATTTTTACTTATATTTACTTATTTTCATTGGTATATCATATTTATATCCAAGTTGTTATAAACTTACTTAATGTACCTTGGAAAAGTGTGGGCTGTTTTGTACATAATTATAACTATTGTTTTCAATAAAGTATTCAATGTAATAATGTATCAACAGTAATGTAGTAATCGAAAGTAGAATGGACACCGTATTACCTTAATTAGTCAAGGCACTGGCGTGTCACCGTAAAGGAAATATATAGATCATGGGATTTGGAGACGCTATGAAAAAAAAAACTGTTCACAAATCTATGATAGTGATTACTTTTTGTTTACCATACGAAAAAATAATGTGTATATTATATCCCAAAAAGGAGGAAAAATAAACAATACGCTTTCAATTTTCTCAAATATCATTGCCTGCCGATCTGAAGTCCGAATGATATACTTAAACGTATAATCGGTTTAAAACTGCGTTAAAAAGTTATGTTGAATTTTAATTAATAAGTTATCAATTAAAGAAAATGGTTCTTTTGAAAATGGCTTCGATTCGAAAATTACTTCGATTATGCCAGAGTATATAATTGCATACAATGTACATAAAACGTTACATTGTTTTGTGGCAGAATCTACCAATATATCCGTTCATGACTATCAGATGGTTATAGCAATTCCGATAGGGTACCAACATGTACAGTATGTATTTAATCACCTTTTTTGTATCATCGTTTTAACCCATTGAGGACTGGTCCCGAAATGTTTCGGGCTTGAGTCTATAAAGAGTGCGTGTGATACCAAAATCAATTCGTCATAAACGGGTTAAATTTACAAAAATGTGGTACCCCTTTAATGAGATTTACTAAGAATTATTTGAAATCGTGAACAAACTAAACATTTATTTTAAACTGCTTTCAAATGTATGCTCTATATCGTATAATAAATATATTATTCAATGTAAATGTATCATACGATGTATCCACATATATGTTGTAGAATGGAGATCGAACGTTTTTTAGTTTGAAGAAATGTATGTACTAATTTTAATTATATATCATTAAAATGTTTATCAACAGAATATTAATATCTGGACATATACCAGCACATTTGTATTATAAAAGTGAACTTTTTTTAGCATCTGACCCAATTTGTCGTTAGCTGAATTAAACAAGACTTTTCATGCATAATGTAAGAACCCAAAAATGTGTAATATTAAACTTGTATTTCTGCAAAGTGAACTAAGGTATCATAGTTAATCGGTAAAATCATGTTAAGAGTTTAGTTACACACAATAGATTTGAAATTTATATGTCATCAATAAAGTCTTCGTAAGACAAGACTAACGACTAAAGTCATCCGCTCACGGAAACCACGGGAAAGCAATTTGTTAGTTACCAATGCTGGATTTACCGTTCGTAGGTACTTAACCCTATATAGCAAGTGCTATTTTAAAAACGCATAGCCTGGGGGCTAATTAGCCCCCCTTTCCTCCCCCCTCCCCTCACATCTCGGCAATCTTGACCAAACTTATAGCGTGCTGTATAAAGCACTAGGCCTATACCAATAGCGTGCATGCAGCCTCATGGCTTGGTAGGAGTTAACAAGTATGCATAGTCAAATATATATTTATGTATTGCTATTCTTAATTTCAGTCTAATTTATTATGCAACTAAACAAATTTGTTCAAGGAATTTTCATTTTGTTCAGTTTCCCCCATTCATGGAGAAAATGCAATAACATTTGGCATGTTTGTAGATTGTCATAAAATATAAGAGATAGGTCAGGCAAATTAATGACATGTATCTAAATTCCATATATTATGGTTGTACATAATAAGCAAATATGGTAAATTTTCCTGAATTCTTAATTCCTTTGTATGTCTTTTTTTTTTTTGGCAACCCTTTTTGGTTTTTGGTAAAATGTAAAAAAAAATGTGAAAGAAAAAAGTAATGTAATATATTTATAAAAAATCATGGCCAAAAAAATTCGAGGAGGGGCCAAATAAGCCGACCCCACCCCCCCCCCCCCCCGGGGCTATTTATATTTTGTCCGTGTATACTTACTACCTCTTAACAACGTATGCATTTATTACATTATACATGACTTATGTAACTATACAAAACATTAATAAGCTGTAAGAACTTGTATGTAATTTCTATTTATGCAGAGTTTTTAATAAACTGGGAAATGGTGTAAGTTATACGCTGAGGTATGTGTGTTTTAATGTTTCTTTGTTCGATTGTACGTATAGCTTATAATACATGTAAACTGACTTTTTATAGTTTACATAATTTTCTGTCGGTTAACTTGCATTTATCTCTTATCGGGAATAATACTTTTACTGGTTTTCGCATACATAATTTCACCCTCGCTTTGGATTTTTTTGGTATAGAATGTGTTATTCTATTCCGGCATGTACATTTAAAAAAGAGGGGAATTTTAGGGCATATACGAGATATGTTAATTGTGTGTATGGTGTGTATAGTGCCGTTATTTGTGTGTTAATTGATAACTAATTAAACATATAAACTGTTCTCTTTTCGCGAATTATATATTGCTTATAATGATAGTTGATACGATTGACCTACCAAATAGCAACAGGCGCGGTGTCTGATTGATGATAGTGGAAATACCATAAAAGGGGAATCAAATTGTATGACGATAATGTTTCAAGGAAACGACAGTCCCACGTTCTATAAAAAAAAGAGCGCATTGAAGAAATTTAAAAAACAAACCGTACCATAACATTCAAGGATGTAATAAAGAAGTCTAATGAATATCTATTCACATATGACCCCCCAAAAAACAAAAACAAAAGACAAAACAAAACAGACAAAGTAGTAAATATTCATAATCGACTTATTATCAAGCTATTCTAAATATTAGGATAATTTAACTGCAGAAGATAATTATGTTCATTTGTTGTAAGGTTGAAATTAAAATAGATCTAGGTTATATTTTTATTTTATGCTGGTACGTGTTTACGGCGGTTATTCGTACTTCATCGGTTAATCGCTTAACAAATGAAGTGGCATTAAAGTTATGGTTTTTACTCATGCATATCTGCGAAATATATATTTGTTCAATTTCCTTTATTTCATTTCAACCAAGTATCAACAAATTTAAAAAAACGAAGTATAGAAATATAAAAAAAAAACAATAGAAGTAAATCAATAAATGGTTGTGGTGCCCTTTGAAGGCAATGCTTGTGAGAGGGGCACCTTCATAACATAATAGACTAATTGATTAAATACAATTTTGCAAATAATTATTAATCAAGTAAGGCAAACAATAACTAATGCATCGCATACAAACCAAAAACAGATGTAGGATTTAGATAAAGCAGAAGATAAAAGAAGGAGTAAATGGATCAAGGAGAAGCAGGGGGGTATAAAGAATCAAAATAGAAATTGGACACAAATGCACAATGATACACAGAATATAATAACAATAAGAAATATGGACACTACCCATATGAAGAGACTTGTCTTCCCGAATAAACGAACTTGCTTACAGTTTTACGTCCATAAATTGATTTCAAATTATTTGACGTGTACAAATTATAATCGTACATATTCTCATGCTTACACATCCATTATAATTATGTTTTCATTTTACTCTATATATGTTCTGATTGATCTGCGTTACCTCACACAAGTCTCATGCTCATTTCAGGGTTAAATTTAACCCTAGATTTTTCAACCGTTGTTCATCGGCTAAATCTGGAACGCCCCTCGTAGTATTACAATTAGTTACATACGTATGTGGATTATTTGTAGCGTGATAGATAAGTACTAATATAATGACGATTTTCAACATTTTTCAGTAAAAGAAAACAAATTTGTTCAACATTTATTCCCGTCATTGAAGGCAATGCTTGTGAGAGGGGGACCTTCATAACATAATAGACTAATTGATTAAATACAATTTTGCAAATAATTATTAATCAAGTAAGGCAAACAATAACTAATGCATCGCATACAAACCAAAAACAGATGTAGGATTTAGATAAAGCAGAAGATAAAAGAAGGAGTAAATGGATCAAGGAGAAGCAGGGGGGTATAAAGAATCAAAATAGAAATTGGACACAAATGCACAATGATACACAGAATATAATAACAATAAGAAATATGGACACTACCCATATGAAGAGACTTGTCTTCCCGAATAAACGAACTTGCTTACAGTTTTACGTCCATAAATTGATTTCAAATTATTTGACGTGTACAAATTATAATCGTACATATTCTCATGCTTACACATCCATTATAATTATGTTTTCATTTTACTCTATATATGTTCTGATTGATCTGCGTTACCTCACACAAGTCTCATGCTCATTTCAGGGTTAAATTTAACCCTAGATTTTTCAACCGTTGTTCATCGGCTAAATCTGGAACGCCCCTCGTAGTATTACAATTAGTTACATACGTATGTGGATTATTTGTAGCGTGATAGATAAGTACTAATATAATGACGATTTTCAACATTTTTCAGTAAAAGAAAACAAATTTGTTCAACATTTATTCCCGTCGAAAAAAGACCAACGGGATCACTTTGTGATCGAATCTGCCGCGAGTGGAATTTATCCCAGCATGCAATTTTCGTGACTTCGATGCCTCATTACTGCCAATACTAAGCAAAGAGAGGCTGGCGAGTAACATATAAACGTCGCAAGCGTACAACAAATAGACGATGAATATTACAAATTGCAGACACACAAAATTCAAGAATAAATCATCCTGATTTTTTTTTTTATAAAAATATCTTAACAATTATGCGAATTTTAGTTAGGTTATAGGACAGTTATGTTAAAATTTGAAACAGCGATAAAATGGTTCATTTTGATATGAAAAATGACACTAACTATTAAAATCGGATATTTTTCCTCAGTTTGGTTTCGAGTACGTCATTCGTTCAGAGAATCCAATGATTAAATACAAAGAACTTATTCTGATCTGTAACATATTTTGTATGTGAATGCATGCATGAACTGCGTGGTAAGAAGTACTTTTAATAGTGATGTCAGTGTATGTTGATGAAAATAGTAACAGGTTGCTATAGCTTGTTATATTCAATATAATAATAATAATAATAATAATAATAGTAATAACTAGAATTTGAATTTGTCACGATCTGACAAATCGAATTTTATGATAAACTGATAATTTAAAACAATAACTAC
>JAUELG010106271.1:515-10568 GCA_031471515.1 Dendraster excentricus | reverse complement strand
TAGACTGTCGCCGGCGTACACGGGCAAAGATGACGGTGAATATAGGCTCAATGTCAGCGGCTCTCATAAACGTTTTTGCTGATATTTCTGCATTTGACAATTTTACGGATCAGATTTTTCCACACAAGCTCTTTTTTACAAATCAATCATTTCGACCAATAAAGCTATTTCCCACAACTGATCTTTTGGTTTAACTTCATTAGCCAAAACGTGCACCATTAGGGAAAAGAGTAATATTTATAACTTGACCATGCCCTAAAAGTACACATAATTTCAAGTGGCTAAGTAACACCCTTGTGTTATAATTAAAAGATGGCCGTTCAAGACAAGAGGGCGATATCTGTTAATAATCATTCGTGTAAGCCTGTCTTATACAAAATTGTGGATTTGATGTTTTGATTTCATGAACAAATCATGAACGACTTACAAAAAAACCATTGCAGATTGTTTTGTTTCTTGAGTTTTGTTTTAATTTCCAAAAAATTTTTAGAATTTCTCCAGGGAATTACTTGTGAAAAGCCTTTTTAAACAAAATATATGTAAATATATATTAGCCATTTCTGAATCAACTTGGATCAAATAAAGTTGGTTTTAATTTGACAGTCAGTTTGTTTAATATCTCTCCAAAAATTATCGGGGCACTTCGGGATATACCGATACTCAACTTTACCTTTATCCATACAGACACAAAAATATAAAATTGTACGCAATTTTTTTCTGCGCCAAAAATTTGCAGCGCGAATATATATAGTTACGCAACTTCAAAAATGTGTCATTGATATCTTACAGCCCTTCTGAGTTCTGAATTTAAGGTTGCGACGACGGATTACACCATTTTACATTCACATGACCTCTTGTAAGTGAACGTTAGCCCCAAACTCGCCTTCATTGGTAATATAATTTGCGTGCAAAGCCTATGGAAATTGATTTCTTCCTGGAATACACAAAACTGTCATTATTTTTTATTACAATCCCTGCAATAATTCAATATTGGTCTAAACAGGGTAAAATAATGTTCAATGATGTATTTTATTATACAACAAACAACACCAAACATAAGTATTGTTGGAAAAAACGGAAATACATACACAATTCCAGAAACAAAAACATATATGAAGAAAATGAGCCGCATTAGCATATTCTGATTAAAAAATGGTTATTTACCGACAAAAAGGGTATTTGTACATGAATTGCCCTACTTCGATAATTAGTTTACGCATCGAAAACACAAGAACGCGCTGCAAATAATTAAATGTACCTTTATGAAAAGTTTGTTTTTAATCAGACAATCGGTCTTAAAGATTATTATATTTTGTGGGGGGGGGGGGGTCTGTTTTAGCCCCTCAGTGAAAAGCAGGTATGAAAAAGCTCCGTTAAAGATAAATCATTCACGCAAAGAACCAGCCTAACAATCTTAAGAAGATACCAAACAAAGCCACATAATAAACTTTGCGTTTATGAACGGAGTAGTTGCCCCATTTGTAGAGGTCTAGTCAAGTCGATAAAGACTGGCAAGCGGTGGCGTAGCTAGGAGGGCATGAGGGGCTCGTGCTCCGCAGCCACCCCCCCCCCCCCCCCCCAAAAAAAAAAAAATATATATATAATAATAATAAATAATAATATTTATATATATAAATATAAATATAGAAATATAGAAATTTTAGAACAAAACAGAAAATATAAGTGGACATTTGTTCAACCCTCACAAAAATACATAAGGTGAGCCCTAAAATCATATTTGTGCCCCCCCCCCCTCCCTCGGTTTTTCAGATCGGACTCACTATAATGCCACTGCTGGCAAGATTTCCCGCTTGTTTTAGACAAAGACTACCGTACTGGGCAAGTCAACGTATCTGTGGTTATATTTGGGGTAAAAATTGAGAACTTTGATAGTGTAATGCCATACCTATAGTTTTATGCATAATTATATTTATATTCAATGATGTTCTCGAATCACGGTGCCACCTATAATTTACGTCTATCTTGCAAATATCATACTTCGCACCACAGTTGTAGATGAAAAGAGGTTAGTCGTCAAGCACAAGTAAGACTAAGAGTGTAGATGGTTATATCACGGTCTGTTTCAACATTCTATATAAGCCACTTTCTATGAATGGGTAGACCTAAAGATCTTCTTGAAGAAACCTAATTTACGCATCAATTACAGACTAATAATTGAGGGGCCCCATATTTATTTCAAATGGTTACGTTGATGGTTTATGTCGTCAAAAATGTCCGATGGAAAGGCCAATACCACTTGTAGAGAGGCATGTAAGCCATTGGGTAGGTGAGGGGGTGGGGGTGGGGTTCCGTCTGTGAAAATGTTCGAGGCTGAGACAAAGACCACTTGATGAGAGCTGTTATGTCGGAATGGAGGGTGTCCGGCACCCGAAATAACTATGGTCTCGGCCAAGACCCCTCGTTAAATTAAATGGGAGGGTGGGGGTTGGGGCCTTGACCGTTCATTAATGCTTATCGAGACCAAGAGAAAGTGAACTCGATGCCATTGATCAGGGGAGCCAATACATGTAAATATGTTTTATTTTGGGAGATGTACACGTTAACGCCCAGACCACACCCCCGACGCACAGCTGCCCTCGCCCCATAGCACCCAGAGGCGTGGCATATATTTGAACCTACATTTATCACACGTGCGCCATGCTGCACCCTCCGCACACGTTATACCCTTACTCACAGACAAAGGACTTGAAAAATAGTGTACATGATATAAATAGCCAAATTTCAACATTAGAAACTCAGTATCGATGTCAGTTTCGATCAATGCAGCACTCCAACATTATATAACTTTAAATAGTCAAAAGTACTAAAGTGAGTTATCGTGTCTGTGTTTCAGTTAGTTGTTACGATGAAGAACATTAATATTTCAACGTCATGTCTCTACATATGCAGTTTACTTTTGCTTAATGATGTTCTAGGTGTCACCTCGAATCTAGGACTATCTTGCAAATGTGATATTTCGCACTACAGTAGTAAATGGGAAGAGGTGAATTGCAATGCAACAAAACGTGAGAGTGTGAATGACTCTATCACTGTCTGCTTTCAACAGTCTAGAAAAGCAGCTTTCTACAAATACGGCGAACGGCGTGTCTTCTGGAAGGAGCCTAATGTGCCAATTAAGTGCTGCCTGACAGAAGACAGTGTCGATATAGATCCACATTATTGCAACGACTTTGTTTACCCACCAACACCTTCAGAAGATAAGGCTTCAACAGACATTGGCAACACTAATGATCAACATCTAACACATTCTGGTGAGTAGACGATGCTTTTATAGTGAAGAATGGTTGATGCAGTGAATGTTGTTGTTATCTGATATAATGTGTATATAGGATATTGTGTGAAAATTGTAAGTCACATGGACATGTTCGATTAATGACCAAAAATGCAGAGTGATATTCACTTACTCACTGCATTCACTTTGTACACGGTTTGAAAACTCCAGGGGATTTTTAACCGGCTGAACATTTCAATCGTACGTATCGTTTGTGTGTGTAGCTGTCGGTTGCGAAGCGACAATGACCGCCTTCCGTTTTTAACGAACTGGAAACTTGCAAAATAAAAACTTTGTCTCATGATTTCATCGTCAGAACGAACACAATAAAGTGTGATGGAGCCACTAGAATTAAAATTGGAATTTTTGGAAGATTTGTACAATTTTACTAAGTCTCTTTAGGTTTAAATGTATCCGGTGTATTATCAAAGGAGACTGTTAATGTTTATGTATGAGTATGGAAGTGTGTGCTTGCTGTGGTACTGTTTTAGCGTAATTTATATTTAGGTGGTATGTTAGTAGAGACATGCACAAATGTAAAATAACTGGGAAATTCTTATCTTTGGGGTAAATCTATCGGAGTTAATGGGAGTGTCAGTGTCGTGTAATGTGTGCATGGAATCAGGCAATTTGGTAAATTGTATAGATACACTATATCGTTTTTTAAACTATTAACGTTGAAGTGAAATATATTTTTCATTTGCATTACTGCAGATGAGGTTTATAGTGGAGCTTCAACCATCTTTCCGACATACATCATCGCTGTACTCACCTTCCTACATTGTGTAAGTAACAATAATACTTACATGTTCATATTTTGCAGTCTTTTTATGTTTAAATGAAGTTTTGTAGAAGTCGCTGATTTCTCTTTGTAATAATTACGTCATCAAAACATCGCATGCATAGTTTTGTATGATAAACTGTCAGTGGGAACCAAACGTGTACATGGCGCCCTATTGTCATTGTTTAGAATTATAACAATATTTAGAATTTGACGTTTGTAATTTGTTAAACCTTGCGAACATGATGGAGTTTATAACTTGTATTTGTGTAATTTTATTGTGCAGATTTTGGTTACTAACCTCAGCCTTGCAAAAACTGTACTACTCTTTTAACAAATAAAATTTAGCGGGGACTTTAAGTATGATTTCCCTAAAATTGCTCGCTTTTATCCATGGTCTTCTCATTGGTACCATGAAATTGTTTACAGTTTTATAAGTACAAATACAGATTTAGTGTGAATCATTGAAAAAAAGGGCTATATCGAAACGCGGGGCTAAACCGATGTAAACATCTATCAATTCCCTACACTTATTATTTATAATATTCCATCGACTAGATACTACTGATTCAGAGGGATATTCGCAACCTATGCATTCCGTTGACAACAGCAGCTGAAAGTGATGCTACTGAACGTCATCATAAGACAGGTAGATAACAATCGTGATCGTTTATTTTGATAAGGAAAAGTAGAATGGAATGAAATTAAATTAAATAAAGTGATATGATATGTGGCAATATTTAATCACCTTGAACTGAATAGAAGCCTTAAATGTAATGTATAGGTTTGAAATTAATATAATTCAAAAACTTGAAATTTAAGTCTGACATCATTAAACACAAGTTGAAAAACACGTTAATATAATTGTTACCAGAAACATTACGAGATATGTGTTCCAGTTCCAGAGTGAAGGACCAGCATGTGCAAAAGCCCTGTCCCCCATGCTGTAGGCCAGTTACAAGTTGTTATCCTTGCATTTTGTTTGTCTTTCTTTAGGGACTAGGAAGAGAACGGTCGGACAGTCTGGAGCGATCAGAATAACAACATTCAGGTAAATCAAATACTTGGATATTGCACAGTGATGGTTGTAAACAATAAAATAGTTCATGGTGTCAATTCCCTTGTAAACCTTACAAAAAAGACTGAATTGTTGTAAAAATGTTTTGTTTGAAAATACATCCTTGAAGATAGGATCCGCTTACGAAAAGATGTCAGAAATAATTCAAATGATTTCAAATACTCGCTTGTCAAAAAAAAAATTGATTTTGTGGTAGTTTCAGCTTACATAGCATACATGAACAACATTATAATTAATGCCCTTTAGTATGGGGCAGCCTGCATTATTGAAATAATACTGATATCATTTCGTAAGCGGACCTCCCCTTTTCCGATATAAACACTACAAAAAAGTAACTCCCCCATAGCCCCAAAAGCGGAACTTTTTTACAGAAAAGTTTGAGCAACATAACTTGGCAGGAATCCTTTTAAACTTATTGGCTAACGTCTCCGTGAAAATGAAATATATCCGCATTGCATGAGTGAGCACACATTGCAGGCAAACATGTTACTTTTCAAAAGTCAGAAGAATCCAAAATTAAACATGCTGCCTTCGATGTGTGGTCATTCATTCAAGACTCGACGGACCAATACAATTTTCGTGCAAAGTAATTCAATACAAGATGACAAGCAGAAACAATGCTGCCGAGTTACTTTATTCAAAACATTTTCGTTCAACAGTTGGTATTTCAATCGGGAGGAAAGATTAACACTCTGTGCGCTCACTCATGCGTGACTTAAAGTTACCTCATTGTTTTTTGGGAGATTAACTTTGTTGTTGTGTTTATGAATAATGCATGCTTTTGTAATAGTCACAACAACAAAATTAGTCCCCTAGTCAAAAGAGTGTAACTTTTTGCCAGAAATATGTTGAGCAATATAACTGGGCAGGATTGTTTCTACATGTTGTTACTAACTGAACATGAATTTAGTCCATTGAGTCACGCATGAGTGAGCACACATTAAGGGAAAAATGTCACTTTTAAAAAGTCAGAAGAATCCAAAATTAAACATGCTGCCTTCGATGTGTGGTCATTCATTCAAGACTCGACGGACCAATACAATTTTCGTGCAAAGTAATTCAATACAAGATGACAAGCAGAAACAATGCTGCCGAGTTACTTTATTCAAAACATTTTCGTTCAACAGTTGGTATTTCAATCGGGAGGAAAGATTAACACTCTGTGCGCTCACTCATGCGTGACTTAAAGTTACCTCATTGTTTTTTGGGAGATTAACTTTGTTGTTGTGTTTATGAATAATGCATGCTTTTGTAATAGTCACAACAACAAAATTAGTCCCCTAGTCAAAAGAGTGTAACTTTTTGCCAGAAATATGTTGAGCAATATAACTGGGCAGGATTGTTTCTACATGTTGTTACTAACTGAACATGAATTTAGTCCATTGAGTCACGCATGAGTGAGCACACATTAAGGGAAAAATGTCACTTTTAAAAAGTCAGAATAATAAAACAATTAAAATGTTGTTTTTGATGAGTGGACATTCATCCATGACTCGACGGACCGATTTCATTTTTACACATAAGTTAGTCACAAAGTGTCGGAACAATCATGCGAAGTTATTTTGCTTATGTTATTTGATTAAAGAGGACTGATTTTTGCGTTGGGATTAATTGATCTACATTGTTGGAATTAAGTCAACAGAAAGATAAGTTGCCTCCTGATTAAAATAGCATACTTTTTAACAAAATTACTCGGCAGAAATGTTCCTACACTTATTGACTAACTTATGTGTGAAAATGAAATTGGCACATCGAGTCATGCATCAGTGAGCACACATTTGAGGAAAGATTGGCACTTTATGTGCTCAATCATGCCTGACTCAATTCAACTTCACTCAGAAGTTAGTCATAAGGTGTATGAACTATCCTGCCGAGTTATTTTGCTCAGAACATTTCTGACAAAAAGTTACACTTTTTTGACTGGGGGAACTAACTTTTTTGTTGTGCATATTACATAAGCATGCATCATTCACAGACATAACAAAACAGTTGATTCCCCAAATCGAAATGGGGAAACTTTTTGCCAAACATTTGTTGAGCAAAATAGCCCGGCATGATTGTTCCTACACTACTTTGTGACTAATCTATGTGTGAAAATGAAATTGGTCCGTCGAGTCATGAATAAATGACCACACATCAAAGGCAACATTTAACATATTTTATTTTCTTACTTTGGAAAAGGTAACATTTTTCGCCCTGAATGTGTACTCACTCATGCATGGCATGGAGGATCAAAATTATTTTTTACGGAGACGTTAGTTAATGAGTTTAGAAACATTCCTGCCAAGTTACGTCGCTCAAACCTCTTTTGTTAAAAAGTTTACCCTATTTTGCTTAGGGGGAGTTTTCTATTTGATGTGTTTATAATGAAAACATAATACTTATCATATGCTTTTATGTTTCTTACATAGGTGTCACGGGACCCATGGACCTCTTGTTCCTAAACATGTTAGCCTGCTTAATTGGGTGTTTTTTACGTTTATAATTCATACTACTTTTCTGTTTACTGGTGTATCGTCGAGCCCGTGGCCCATTGGGACAAGCTTAAAGCAAACATTCAATCACGAGCTCACCTTGCGAAATTCCGACTTCGCCTGCACAGCTACTGTTACTGGCATGCCACAACCTTTTTTCTACCACGACAAGATTGATCCACGGGGACTGAAACAGGGTCAGGAGGGACGCGTTGATGTCATTCTTTCTTTAGACCAACGAAATTTAACAATTGAGTTTTTTATTAATAATCTACAGAAAATCGATGATGGTGACTATCTAGTAACTGTAACAGAGGACAACGAAGACGATTTTCTGTTTAAGACGTATTCCACTCATGTAATCGTATCATTTCCACCTGGAGCAGCTTATTGTGAGGTTCGGGAGCCCACGATTCAATTCAAAAATTGGCTCGCTATACACTGTAATGCTACCGCTGGGAGTATTGATAACGAAGGACATCTAATTTGTCATCAAAATTCGAGGGAACTACCCCCCCTACAACCTATATCGCACGTTGGGGACCAGTTATGTGCTGTATTCTGGGCGGATTTCGAATGGCCAGTTGCATGCTGTTCGATTTACAGTACCACCTCGATCGACCTGACCTCTTGTAAGGATTATTTTCACCCGCTTAATTCATCTATCGATTCTGCTTCCAGCACAACTCCTTCCTCAACACCTGTTTATTGCATGGGTAACTAACTCGTCCCCCAACATATATATAATACTATCATATTGCGTATCATATTGCGTAAATATTAGTAATTTGTGAACAGCTTTTAACCAATGCCTTAATTTTACTCAGTTGTTCTTTTTTTTATTCTCACGTGACCCCTCGTAGAAACCTAACACCTAACATGATACTTTACACATGTTATTACAAAATGTTTCTGATTTGTCTACGTTTACACTCTTTTATAGGGCCTTCTTTTACTGTTGATCAATAAGTAGATAATTTAAATTACTTTCCCCAAAATGTGTTATTTTACCCTGAACATCTGAGTGAACTGTTTTCTTAAGAGTGTTGTTCATTTTCGAACCAAAAATCAATTGTGCAGATTGCAGTGTCACATGACGCGAACAAAATGAAATGTTCTCTTTTATTATGATGTACATGTATGTCACGATACTTTACCCTAATGTTGGTTTTTTGTTGGATGTCCAATAATATCCAATAATTTGAATCCTTATCTTTTTTTTTCAAACATGACAGCATTGGTTTAGAGTTGATGTTTGGTAGTATGTAACATAATTACTATTGAAACTAGTATTTCACGTTTTATGTTGAAATGTTGATATAATCATCATCGGTTGATCAGTAGCAAAGTAGTAGTTCTGAATGAACAAGTTCTTTCAATCCAACCTCAATGCAAGGGTTTTCAAATATTTTTTAATTCGTACCCCGTAATATCAAAATATTATATTGTGTTTTTTTTCAGCGTGTGAAGAGTGTGATACACCCAAGGAATGTATACCGACATGGCATATTATTGTCCCAGTGGCGGGAGTAAGTATATATTCTCCTCACTTCTCTTCACGTATATTCTCTCCCCTTCCGTTATGTTCTATTTCCCTCTTGTTCGACTTGCTTCTCTTCTCGTATCACAGTATCTTATTTTCTCTTCTCTTCTCTTCTCCTCTCTTCTCATATCTTCTCTTCTCTTCTCTTCAATCTCTGCTCTTCCTTTTTCTTCTATTTATTTTTGCCTTACTTCTCTTTTCCTCTCTTCTATCCGTTTCTCTTCTCTTCTCTTATCGTATCTTCAGTCAACCTGCCTCCTCTTCTTTTTATTTTATCTTATATTTTCCTCGTTTCTGTTTCTCTTCTCTACTCATCTCTTCCTTTATATTCTCTTCCATTCTGTATTATTTGCTTCTCGTCTCTTCTCTTATTTCATCTTTATTTCTCTTCTCTTCTCTTCTCTTAGGTTAATCCAGTGCCCAAATCGTGGAAGGTATTGTATGTTCCATCCCTCTATCATATTTGATTTGTCATCATTTTATTTCGCTTATCGAAATTAATGAATTCGATCATGATTTTGAATCATTTAATACAATAACCGTTTCATTTACGACTCTGTTACTAGTAATACATCATTTCTTTATACCGTCCCCGCTGTATTTTTATGAACATTTTGTCTAATTTACATTGAAATATTTGTATTGTCACTTTTTAAATAACGGCTATAATCATAATAGCGACCCTGGTATGAATGGATCCATAGTGGCGTTGTCATCACAGGTTTTTAAAAGAAGAACAATAGATGTGCTCGTGTGGTCAAAATAAACTTACATGATACATTAATGGCATACATTGACCCGAAAATGATAATTCAATGGTAGACAACTTATATATTCCTTTTTTGGGAGGTCTATAGCCGCCGGGGGGGGGGGGGGGGGGGGGGG
>JAUELG010106049.1:0-10571 GCA_031471515.1 Dendraster excentricus | reverse complement strand
CCCCCCCCCCCCCCCCCCCCCCCCATTTCAAAATCATTCCGCGGTCCCTGTTTACAATACACTTATTTTGTTATTCTTCATAATGTATGGTTTAACTAGGGCACATTATGTTTTGAAATGGTTATATTTAGGTTAATAGTTTATCAAGTTGTGAGCTAATGATGTTTTCTGAGGCAATTGCGAATATCTAGAGTAAATTACCCATAACTAGGACAACGGAGTGAACGATTGGCGCGTTATGCCACTTAATTGAATCGACTTCATCCGTTGCTTATAAATAATATTTATATCAAGTACCCTTAGTTAATTTCTTTAAAGAGGTAGGTACATACATCGTATGTTTATTTAAGCTAGTATTACTTCAACATGTCTTGTCTATGTTAGTTAAAAGTCCGTCAATTAACACCATATTCAGACTCAATTGAAAACAAGGCCAAGACATATTACGTTGATATGCAATGAAATTAAAGGCGATTATGTCTGCACTTTTTAACATCACGCTGCCATATTGCGTTTGCATGATATTAGTTATGATTAAAAATGAGCAAAGAAAAGTGGGATTCCAAAGGAATCCGAACCCGAGCCCTCCGGATTACCAGACCGGTGCTCTTTTTAATTGCAATATAATTATTTCTGGTCAGTTTTCCTATATGTTTGAATTAATGCATGATATTAGTTGGTGGTTCATGCTTGATGAATCAATTGCCAAATCGAAACCGCTTTTCTTAATATATATATATATATAACCCCAAAAAACACTAGCGCGTTATAATGAATTTTTTAATAAGGAGATTTTGGTGGCATAAACGTGGTTGATATGGTCATATTTCAAGTGTTCGTGATATTGTCTGCCACTATATAAGTAATCTATACGCTTAAAGGGCAATCGAATATTAATGTATGGATGGATTCATTGAATAGGGGAAACGGAGGATCTTCTTTCGTTTTCTGGAAGTTTGGATGCGCCTTTTTTAGTATCAGTTGTTGAATAATAGAAATATCTAGATCAAAAGTGAGCGTTCCACTTAGTGCATGTTGACGTACGCCGCGTACATGTCACACGTTTCGCCACAAATTAATATTTAATTATATTATTATGTCGATGCTGGCGGGGTGCATACGTGCGTACACGTGTAAAAATTTGAACTCTTATAATAACGTTTTATTGCTTGTAACAAACAGCCATAATAACCAGGCGGTCTTATAATTCATTATCTTCATCAATCGCATAAAGAATTGTGCATAGAGTGCAGAAAAAATGCACCATCTTTTTTTACAGCCCCAATTCTATATATCGTTTTCGTCCGGTTGGTTTCATATTGCTTGCCATTCCGGATGTGCGTTTTATATTACATCAGGGGGTGTTTCACAAAGATCCTTAGTTGAACTTAACATTAAAGGGAAAGTTGAGTTTTGGTAGAGAGGGCGCTACACATCACAATTTTGTTGTGAGGTAATGCAAAACTGAGTATTGAATTCGAGAGAACGTGCGATTTTAATGACAGAATAAACTTTATTTGGTCAAAATCGATCTAGAAACGGCCGAAATATCAATAAAAGTATTTGATCTTATAATTATTTGGGGCCCAAATAATTAGATGGTTTTTTTTCAACAACAAAAAAATGCTTGCACTTTTTCAAAAAGCTTCAAAATCTTTTTTTAATTATTTGTTGATGATTTTTAGATTTAATCATTATTTCAATCAAACATCACATGCATAATTGTGTGTGGAAAATGGTTTAAACTGATGCCATTTTAGAAGCGCCCTCTTGTGTTCGAAATGGCTCTTTTTGAATGATAACATGCTTTATACTTAGTCATTTTGCAAGTTTGTATACTTTTCGAGCATGATGGAGTTATTACTTTTAGTTTACAAGGTTACTGTCCAGGTTTGGTTACTAATGTTCAGCCTTACCAAAACTAAACTACCTCTTTAACTCTACGTTGGACTTACTATGGAAAGCCGTTAGTGTCTTTGAACAAAAATTGGAAAGGTTATTTTTCAATGTATAAAATAGATTAAAGTGATTTACATTTTCCATTATCAAGAAGTATCTTAAATACTAGCATTTTTTTTTTAATGATTCTGAGTTCAACGTAAAGTTAAGTTCAATTTGTTGGTCCGATTAAGGGAGTACTGATATGATGCATTATTAACCATTCTTCATCGGAAATAAGCAATATATGGTTTCTTCTCTATCACGAAGAGGATTAATGTATAAATTGCAATAGTTAAAGGGAAATTAAACTTAACAAAGGAGGAAATTACACATGTCAATTGAAACCTTAATTGCTTATGTTCACGGTGTGGCCTTATCTGTATTTTGTATCTGTATCTCGAGATCGGAGGGATGTTCTAAAAACATATTTATATGATGACCTTAATCAAGTGGAACTTCTGAAGATGACGTGAAATGAACAAAGAAAGACATTATAATATACTTCCTTCCTGCTCAGGGTTGATTACCAATGTTCAATAGAAAAGGTATGTCTCTGTATTCCAACGTGTGGTCTATAGGAGCCCGATGGGTCCTGTACATATAAATATGACCCCAACTGCCATTTACCCCCCCCCCCCACTCCCCATGGTCCTGTATTAATTATACTAGGATTGCATAATATTATGTGTAATAATAATTCGGGTGATAATACAAAAGTAATGCAAATGCAAATGACTTCTTATAGAAATCATTATGATAACAACATTATAGAAAAGGTTTGAGGGAACTAAAAATTGCTTTTTAAAAATGATCGACATCTCTGAAAAAGTCCAGGCAGCAAGCATTCTTCAAAATATTTAATAACCAATTATATCATGTAAATTGTGTTTGCAATATACATTGTCAATTTTCTTCTTCGTTCTGCAGCTGCGATTGTCAATGCCGAAGATTCCGCCTCCAGCTCATCCGTTCCCGAGATGGGAGGCGTCGGACTCTACAACCCGGAAGAACTTCAACTCTCCATGTTCAGCGCATCTTCACTGCCGGGTGATGACGAAATCTTCGCCGACGGAGGCGCGTCTTCGAGTTCGGCCGCTGAAGGCGCCACGTCAGATTCGGAGGTCGACGTCGAGGTGGATGGGAACAGCTACGAGCTCAGCGAGGCCGGTATCGAGGCGCTGGACGAGGCAGAGAAGATCCTGAAAGAAGGCTTCGAAGACAGTAGTGAGGAGGAAGACGAAGGCGACATCGCTAGCAGCGAATCAATGCCCGACTTCGATGCTGCATCAGCAAGCGATGCAGGTGGGTTTAGTTTGACCATATTGGATGAAAATAACAAAGAGGTTTATTAAACTAAGGTTTAAGCATTTTCCCTTGTGCCTGAAATAATATCAATGGAAGGACATGATCGACTAAAAGAATGGTTGATTCGGTTCTTGTAGTTTCACGTGAATATAAGTTCAAGACAAGTATCAGAAATCGTCTTTTCCAGGACTACCAAAGTCCTTTTTAAGACTAACGAAGCAAGAATACTACAAACCTTAAATCCTACCCTTACTTGCGTGGGGCTTTCGCAAACCTATCGTGTAAGTGTTAATGTTTCGTATAAATAAGCGCCATTAATTTGTGTTGTCGTTTCCATGGTTTCATTTTATATTTTGTGCAGAATCGTCATCCCAGGAAGAGGAAATTGGAGTCAAAGAGAACGTCCTTAAAGACGTCATCTACAGAATAGTGCAAAACAACTTGCGGAAGAAATTGGAAGAGTCCATGAGTAACGGGGAACAGTACGAGGGCGAGACGTATATGGCTTCTTCCATTCCAGAGGAAGGGGAGCAACCGGATTTCAATGACGGAGGTATGCAAAATAAATTCTGTACGCAATGTCAACATGGTCAAAGCCTGGGTGCAACCAGAATTTATGTAAAATATGATAACACAATGGATGATTGTGTAATCAATTTCTTTCTGTTTTTCTGTTTTAGTACGATTTTCAAATGAAAATATTTTACAATGACTGCTTAGAATGTTCTTCGTATTTCTATTTTCCAATATGATTGATTATGATGCATTTGTGCATTTACCTATTTCAACACCTTTTCCCATATAATTATGATTTGATTATTCAGTTTATTCTGCCTTTCCATTTGTGCAAGATGTTCAAATAAGAATCATACATCTATGATTGATAAATGATTACTATAACTAACATTTCAACTCAAACGAGCTTTATAACTGGATTATTTCATCAGATGATAAAAATGAACAAGTCCTGGATACGCTCGTCGACGAGATCAGATACGATGTCAACAAACTGTCGTCGAAGATCATGCGGCAAATAGAAGGACTGGATGAGAGCGATGATGATGACGACAACGACTACGACAATGAATCCGTTAGCCAATCTATGGATGACTCCAACTCATTCGCCGGTGCATCGTCTGACGATGGTTTCGACGTCGAGCGGCCGTTCGTTAACATGGAAGCGTCCAGCAGCTCGATACCAGACGGCGAGTTCATAGACGTCGGAGTCAGCAGTTCAACCTCGGCGCGCGATATGGAGACTGAGTTCACCGGCCAGTTCTCATCGTCGGCGTCAGCGGACGAGGAGGAGGAAGAGGAAGACGAAGAAATTTTGAACGCGATTCGAGAAATTATTCCTGGTAAGATTGTGAAAAAAAACACCTCTCTTTAAAACAAATTAACAATTGTATGTTGTATTATCATAATGTTACAAATTTACAAATTGTTAACAGAAACATTATTTTAACATTTGAAAACTTTGTTATAGTTGTCTTAAACATTATGCAATCATTTGAATTGTATCCCAAAATATGCTTTAAAAACCTTTAAACGAGCAGTATACAGTATATATATAATATTATACATTATTTGATAATTTATATCAATATTCGCACTTTAATTGTCCAATAACTGATAAATTGATAAATAGGGATGTAAGTTTAGTTTCGATCTTTAATCGAGTATTAGAGTTTATCTTCTTTTTCGAACTTTGCTTGTCTCCTACACCAGCCGCTCAACCTGAAGTTTGTCCTGTTCTAAGTTACCTGGTCGATGACTGCAGCGTCGTTGAAGGATTCAAGGGACTGGGCACAGGAGGCTACAGGGAAGCATTCAGCAGACCATGCAATAGACATCAACTTTGTTACATATGCGTAAGTCAAGTCTAGTATACTTAATTATTTGTTTAAAGGGAAAGACGGGTATCGGTTTACTTATCGATATGACAATTTTGTGCGTTCTTACTTATTTTTGAAAACTATAGGCCTACTTGGTTTCATTCTACCATGCTTGAAATAGATCTTAACACAGTTGTTTAGGATGCTGTTTTGATTTTAAAAATCGAGATGGAAATACTCAGGCACATGGAAAAACGTTATCATGAAGAGAGATTTAAGTAGGTTAGTTAATTTAATTTGTATGAATGATAATATTGAAAAGTCATATAAATTGTCCCTCATTATTAACTAATGAAGTTTTTGAGACCGTTCGTTTTTTTTTCTTTATTGTTCAACATGTTGTTTGTTTGTTTACTCTTTCTAAAATTGAGTTGAAAAGAAAAATTATTCAAGTGTTTTTTGTCTCTCCTGTCCCCACATTTTCAAACATTTTCTAATCCAAAACAGAGCAATTCTTACGGCATCCCCCCGAATCTGTGCGACGAAATTTACAAAGCCGAGCTCCTGACTCTATGCAACGGAGATTCGGAATGCACGCAACGGGCGAAATACTTCTGGATAGCGGCGACCAGCGACAGAACACCGCCGCGTCTGCCGCTTTCGTTTTGCAGCGATCACTGTCTTTTGGATTATCTTTTGGACAACTAGTTGTTGCATAGCACGTACGCCCAACGCATAGCACACGCGCACAGTAGAACTATAATTATACGTCGTCTTTACGTTTGTTTTCTTTTCACGCGAGTCTTTTTGTTTCATTTTTACATTTCACAGTTGCGATTTCTTTCTTATATGAAGAGATTAATATCGACAATACTACTTTTGTGTATGAATAATGATTCAAAATATACAACCAAGCAACACAGTATAACTACGCTTTACTTAGCTGCCAGTTAAATGTAGATTTGCATCAGCGCTTTTACTATACACCGATATACAGAGCAACGAAATTCACTTTCAAATTTGTCTTTACTTATTGTTGTATTCGTTCCAGAATTAATTCTTTATATAGTAAAAAAATGTATTATTATTATTATAAATATGTGTAATATATATATATTATATATATTTATCAATCGTGACTTTTTATCATGTTTGTTACGTGAAAATGTTTTTGAATCACATTCGTACTGAAGAGTATCCATGTAATAATCCATTGCGTGTGTTATCCCTTTAATATTATGATATTTCCCTTTTCAAAAGCTCCCGTCACAAACAGATACGAGGTTCCATAAATTGTATCAACATCTATTTCGCTCCCTGTTTAAAGAGGTTGAGACGTCAAATGAGAGGGGGCGCATTTCAAAAAGGAAGGCGCCATAATTAACACTTCACTCGTGTACGCGCCGCGCGCTCAATTATCAAACTAGAACGTTAACGTAATGTTGTTTTTTTTTATATAGAGCTCTTATAATGTAAATATTTTTGCATTCCATCTTAAATGACAGCTATACTCACGTTACTTACATTGCTTTGTTTTTAGGATGTTAGCTTATACGGATTTCAAATTAATTCGCATAATATTGAACGTGTATCATGCATATTTGTATTATTTTCTCTGTTTTCAGTTCTTTTATTCTGTCGATCTTATGCAAAATTAACATTGATGCAAATATTGGTTTATTATAAGGACGATTTTCTTCGCGTAGATTGCTTTTTTAATTGTTTATGTTATATGCCGCTCTTTTACGCGCTCTATAGAGTAATTAATTAGTATCGGAATTTCCACAGATGCGGCTAAGAGAAATATGCAGCCCCACATGAAAAGCATAAACAAATGAAAAAAGACGGGGTTTTGAAAACACCATTTTGAAATTTTTTAATGAAAGGTCATCTTTATTTCGCTTAAAACCAGGTGAATTTCGGGCAACTCATTTTAATTTGGGCCAAAATTCTTTATTCGTTAAATTTGGAATGATTCATAGTTAATTTTTAAATGTAATCAGACAGGCTTTATTTATGTAATGAAAACCGCTTATGAGAACATTATTGATACAAGCAATAAGCCAATGATGCTTTGTACATGTATGACGAAAGTGGGTTTGGCTGCATATTGAATGATACTGCTAATCGCAAATTCAACTCTCAAGAGGTAATACTAATGTACTTCTATTCCTACTTATTGGCACTTCGAAAGTTGTGCAGTATTTTAATAATATTATTATCAAAGTCATTACCATTTGTCATAAATTTGCCATTTATGAAATACTAGAAATGATATCCTCACGGTAAAATTCACAAGAATATTTTTTAATAGGCATGCTGGTTTCTGTGCAATGTTTGATTATTTTTTTAAATCAACGGAATTATGCAATTATTTTTTCAAAGACAATTATTGTATAGAGATCTGAAAGTTATAAAATTTAACTCAATAATTGAGCTATTATTGTCTTTATACGGCAATGTGCAACAACAAACTAATAATGATCATAAATATTTTTTAAATTATTTTGATTGTATGTCTTCTTTATTATGACATTCTAAGTTGAGCTATACAAAACTTAGACCACGGAAACTTTACTTAACATTTGGGTATTTGGAAATCGTGCAATATGAATGTAAATTTAATAATTTATGAATATTTTATAGATGTTAAATAACAAATATATTATATAAAAGTTTCACAGGAATTTATCACTCAAACCTAACAAGTCAACTCAGCAGTCTAGTATTCGGGAAAGTGTGCAATAAAAATGTATTTATTAAGACCATATAGTCGTATAGGCTCTGACCAAAGCTGAAACAGAAATATATCATTATTTTTGCAAGGGAATGAAATTCTGTAGTTTGGTTATGTTCAAACCCTTTTGTTCATTTGCCATGTATCGGCGACACTATACACGCCACTAAAAGAAGCAGAAGGGTATAGAGTATTATATTACAACCTACATAAATTGGCGTTACAATAGGAACATGTTTACTTATGTGTGTTTTAACCAAGTAATCTAATAATAGGAACGAGTTAAGCTTTGTCATCTCCAAATCCATGTACCTTAAATGTGACGTTAAATAATTGACATGTTACAATGTTTGTGTACTCTTTTGTTTTGATTTGTTGAGCCCAATTCCACTGGTGTCGTCCAAGTTGTGAAACTCATAATGTTATAGTCATGAACACCATGTTGTAATCACACAAAGAATGATGTCTATTCAATAAATAACGGTGTGTCTGATGTTTCCCCTACCCCTGTGGCCAGAAAAAAATTATATCCTGAAAAACGAATAAACTGAATGTTTATCATTCCATAATAATAAAAAAAAAAGTTTGCCTTGTTTTTATTGTAATTGTCATTGATAACAGTATTAATATCACTATTATTGTATTTATTATTATTATAATTATTATCATTATTGTAGTAAGAGAAGTAAAAGTATTATTATTGTTATTCTTAATGGGGTAGTTTAGTTTTTGTAAGGCTGAAGTTAAGTAACCAAACCTGGACAGTAACCTTATAAAAGTAAAAGTAATAACTCCCCCATGCTCGAGAGGGAATACACAATTACAAACGACTAAGTAAAAAGCATGTTACCATTAGAAAAACGCAATTTAAACAAAAGAGAGCGCCTTTAAGAAGGCATTCGGTTCCAACCATTTTCCATACAAAATTATACATTTGCGGTTAATTGAAATAATGATCTAATAGAGAGATCATCAACAAATAATTAAAAACGATTTTGGAAATTTTGGAAAAGGTGCAAGCATATTTTAAATTTGTTGAAAATTCTTAGAATTATTTTACTGATAAGATCAGTTATATTTATTGATATTTTAGCCGTTCCTGGGTCGATTCTAACCAAATAAAGTTTATTCTGCCGTTACAATTACATGTTCTCTCAATTTCGACACTGTTTTTTCATTACCACACAAAAAATTATGATGTGCAGCGCCATCTCTACCATAACTAAACTACCCATTTTACATGCATATTTTTAAATTTCATCAACTTTTTGTTTTCACGGAGAACCTTACTTTGATAAAGAAAATTACAATAAAAATAATGCCCAAATGCCTGAACAAACTTCAGCCTGTCGTGACGTCATATAGCCACGCCCCCAACCGCGAATTCAAAGGGGCGGAGCTTAAGGAAGTCACGGGAAGCTTTTAAATAGGTGGACACGTGTCATGTTCTGTTTTAATTTATTAAAACTTAGGCTGGAATATGTCAAATTTAGCAGTGCAATTGGCTTGCAGAGCCACTTTAAGTAAAACAGGAAGGCAAAAATGTGCTTGAAATTTAGCTGGTGCTTTAGGAAAAAAAGAAGAGTTTGAAAGGCAATGTGAGTTTCAGTCATTCCGTTCTTTGGATCAAAGGTCATAACCTCGTTTCCGCTCAAATTTGTACAATTTTCTTTCCTTCATTCAATTTTACTCCGTAGCTATTGCATTTCCTGGTTTCCTTGTTTTTAAATTTGGAATACTTAATTCCAAAAGGCACTAAATCCAATTCATCTTTGAAATAATTATGACAATGTAAATGTATGATATGGAATGCTCCATATTTTGTTTCCGATAAAAGACATGTACATACACACAGGCACACACACATACACACACACACACACACACACACACACACACACGCATACATGTACATATCATAAATACATGTACATACAAGCATACATACACAAACTTTCGAAGCAAAGACCGAGACCAGGGGCTTGTTGCAAGAAAGGGTCCTATCTTTAGGACATCATAAATGTCGCATGATTGTCATATGACTACTCTAAATTATATGAGGTGTCGTTTGTAAATGTATTATTTACACACATTATATGTTATATAACCATTATTTAACATGTAACAACTATTATTTACATAATAATGTATACAATTATAATTGTGTATATATAATTATATAAAATCATACTCAATTATTCATAACATATAATCTGTGTAAATAATCCATTTACAAACGGCGCCTCATAAAATTCAGTGTAGTCATACGACAATCAAGTGACATTTAGGACGTCCTAAAGATAGGACCCTTTCTTGCAATAAGCCCCAGAACCGGCATAAAATATTCGAGGCCGAGATCAAGACCATTGGTACATAATCCATAATCCTGTAACGGTGGGGAGGGAGGGGGTCCGAGAAGTCGAGAACCGAGACCAAGAACGTTCAACATTTTCGAGGCCGAGACCATCAGTTATGATCTGATCGAGACCGCTAAATTGTGGTCTCTAGACTAGTTACAAGTTGTAACAAAAATGCAATACAGTTACTTTGGGGTCAAAAAGGGGGAGGGCGGGGGAGGGGGTTAACCCCCCCCCCCCCCCCCGCTTCACATCCCCAACCCAATTCCTAGCTTGCAGTGACCCCGTCTCATACGCTCCAAGACCAAGAAAGAGGGCCTGCTTTTTATCTAAATATTTTCTCGATTTGCGCGTAATCTTGCTAATAAATATTTGATCAAATGCCATTAAGCAGGA
>JAUELG010105938.1:0-10571 GCA_031471515.1 Dendraster excentricus | reverse complement strand
CGCTTAGGGATGATTATCAATCATGATAAGCGCTATATAAAAATTGGATATTATTATTATTATTATTATTATTAAAGTTTTCATGCTTCTACTTTATAGCCTGGTCACATCTCAACGGACTGGGCAAACGACCGACAAATAAACAGCAAAATTGTCAATTCGTTCTTCTCCGTTTGTATACGTTTCTTGTTCGGTAAACACGTTCCTTGTTCGGCAATGTCTGTTCTATCCGTTTGTTTAGTTTCTTATACGTTCCACCTTCGTTTCTCATACGTCTGTATCCGTTTAATCCGTTTCATACTCGTTCTTCGGGCATTTTTTCTATTCGTTTGCCGTACGTTTACCAGTCCGTCGAGATGTGACCGAGCCTTTAGACAATAAGGTACCAGAAAAAATAGAACGATTTTAGATTTAAAGGTAATTGTGATTGAATTTTGACAAAGATCAATGGTTCACTATTTACAACCAAAAAGTAGTTATGTCATAGTGGTAATGCTGTGCAAAGATCAACCCTCTAAATTTTCTAAGATTGATTCATGTATCACCATTTTGTTTTTCATTGTAGGTAATCATCCACTTTAAACCAAGATGCAGCCTCCAGCCTACCAGTACCCACAACAAACGGCACCAGCCGTTATTTACCCGCCTCAACCGGGCCAGACCAATGTGGTTGTCAGTCCTGCTCCAGTAACGACCAATTACATCGCTCAGGTTATTACTTGTTTTTACTAAAATTTACTAATCTTCATCATAGGCGCCGTAAGTGGGGTGGGGACAGGGGGGGGGGGATCAAATCACCTCCCCCCCCCCCCACAAAAAAATATAAAATAAGTAAATACATAAATGAAATAAATAAATAAAAATAAAACACAATTTACGATTTAATAAATGTCGTCAAATCAAAATTTCATGTCCACACCTACCCGCCTAGTCGCTTCGCTCCCTTACAATATCCGGTGATGATGCGGATTTGGTTTGCCCCAAAATGCTTTTGCTCATTACGCCGCTGTGTAGATATGTAATATCATGTAAGTCGAATAAACGGATTGTTACAAGTTGAGGGCTGTTTAAAATATAAAATTCAGTACTTGTTTCGCTCTTTTAGAATGCGGCCGCGCCCCAGGAGGAGGGGTGTTGCAGCGGGATGTCGATGCAGTTCAATGCGAAAGGGGGAATGGTGACGGGCATCATCCAGCTCACCGTCGCCATCCTGTCCATCATCCTCGGCGGTGCTTCATTAGCCGTCGCCAACATCTACTACTACCCCTCATTCGGCATCTGGTCTGGTTTTGTGGTATGTATAACATACTTACAGAGATTTCCGGACAGAATTGGTCAATGTGATAATGGTGATGATGATCATCATCATCGTATTAATTATTGCTTAAAATCTTAACTGATCTTAAACTGTTCTACTACTACAACTACTACCCCTCCTTCGGCATATGGTCTGCTTTCAGTTTCATTTTCAGTTTATTTCATTTTCACAAAGTACAAATATTTACAAAGTCAATGAGAACATAATTATACAAAAGTATAAACAATGAATTATAAACATTGGTAATGCAACATTATAAATAATAACGTAATAAACTGATACATAAATTAAACGAATGTTGCAGTGTGTTTACATTTCCTGTGAAAATGGAGAGATCCACTAAAAAGCATAGCTTGTAAAATGTGGATCCTCAAAAAAATAATGATAATGTTTTACCAATTAATGAAAATATCACAATGCGGAGAAAACGAAAAATCAAATGCGAAAAATGGATTATGAGTACGAAAAAACAACAAAATGGACAAGATAGAATAATATACAGGGCAGTTTACTAAAACGTAATAATACAAAACTCTTAATAAGGATTCAAAAGTTAGTGTTAAAAAATAGTGTTGTGTCTACGGAGACAGATGGAGTGAACGTGTAAGAAAGAAATGAAAAGGACGCAGTGTGGCGCATCTTTAGACAGGATGATGCTGTACATAAGATGATGAAAATAATATAGAACGTATGAATGAAATGAGGACGAGTTTGGACCTGCAAAACTAAAAAACAGTATTTAAAACAGAACTTCTTACTAAATAAACAAATATTATTATCATTAAAATAGCGGCGCAGTTTAAACAAGTTAAGCGACATTAAAAACATTTTGTTACGATGACCTTTTATAATCACCAAAAGTTAAGCTTACTGATAACGTTGTAATAATTATAATTTAAGTTTCCTTTTAAAAGAATTAAGTGAAGGAACATTTTATATATATATATCAAGAGTGTTCCAAGATTTAGGACCATCATACATGAACGGATTCTGAGCTAATTAAGTTCTTAAAAGGGGTAAATGAAATTCATTCGACTGTCTAGTTGGGTAATTTTGAACCGATTGTTTTTTAAAAACTTACAATCAAAAGCTGAAGGTAAAGATTTATTGTCATATTTATACATAAATTGACCTAATTGGTATAGGTACAAATCATGAATTTTTTAAAGTTTATTCTTAAACAAACAAGGGGTCTGTGTGGGAGCGTGCAGTGGAATCACAAATAATACGAATAATTCGTTTCTTTAACAATAATAACCTATCTAAAAATGACTAATGCGTGTTCCCCAAGCAAGAAGGCCGTAATTTAAGTACGGTAATATTAAAGATGAATATAGCATAAATAAAGAATACATTGGAAGACAAGATTTTAACCGTTTTATTACTCCTATATTACGTGAAATTGTTTTATAGATGCTATCAATGTGATATTTCCATGAGAGTTTATTATCAACTATTACTCCCGAAAATTTGATAATAGGCACATTTTCCAATACATTATTATCAAAGACAATGTTAAGTGGCAAAGAATCTATCAATTTACTAAAAAGCAAGAATTTAGTTCAAAGATGGCTTTGTGGTATGTTAACAGAGATTTCCGGACAGAATGGGTCAATAGTATAATGATGACGATGATGATGATCATCATCGTATTAATCAGTGCTGATCTTGAACTGTTCGTTTATTATTCATACTATTATAAGTAATTGTTGTGTTATTATCATTATAATAATTACATAATGATTTCTTTTCTTTGTTCTTGTAGTTCTTCTTGCCGGCCGGGATTCTCGGGGTCATCTCCAAGAACAGAAGCACCTGTGTGGTATTATATGCAGTGGCGTAACAGGCGAGAGTGGGGGGGGGGGGGGGCAGGGGGTGGCAGGGGGTGGCAGGTTGCCCCCCTGAGAGCATTGACCGGGAACAAACCTAGAAATTCATGCAAAATCAGCCCTTTTCTGCATGCTGACGGGGAAATTTTCACCCTCAACAGGGAATCTGCCTCAAAACCACCTCCAACCAGGAAAATCTGCCTCAAAACAGGGAAATTGCCCCCTTTGACAAGGCACCCCTCTTACGCCGCTGAATATATGTAGGCAAAACAAATATCCCCGTCTTTGAAAATGTAGCATTTTTTCAAACGGCTAGGTGGTATTATTGTTTAAAAAGCGCCCTCTTCAGTTGAAAAGGCTCTATTTAAATGATACGAGGGGTTTTACTTAGCCATTTTTAATTGTTTATCATTTTTGTGCATGGTAAATTTATATCTGTATCAGATGTAAATATTATCAGTGGTAGTGTTGTTGTTCTACCGTTCAACATAATTGAGCTATAACTATAGGTTTCTAATGATAACTCCCAAGTCGTACTTACTAAAATTAGATTTGACCCGAACTAGATACTTTCCTTTTAAAATGTCACGTACCACCACAACAATAGTCTCCAATTTGAAAAAGAGAATTTCGTACTTGCGAAAATGAGTAATTGCAATGAGTAATTGCAATTATCAAAGAAGGCCCCCCCCCCCCTTCCGACGTCTCCAGATGTGTAAAGGCGGCCTCCCTTTTCCCAGTTCCTATGTAGTAAGTGTCCTCGCTACGTAGCCAAATGGCATTTAGCGATTCTCGATATCGCATATATTTTGTTTTGTTTTGCAGATTACAGGTTACCTTGTGATGAGCATCCTCTCTACTCTAGAGTCGTTCAGTATGTTGTGCTACGAGGGCGCCTTTGCAGGGCTGTACTCCGCATACGATGGCCTTTGCCAATCCTCATGTACCACCTACTACTACTACTCCAGCTTTGACTGCAACTCTATCTGCAAAGGCCATGAGGTGCGTCTTTTCCAGTGAAACAAGAAGACACGGACAATCATTTTGCCTGTGTAGTTTCGCCTTAGAGCGCTGTGTGTGACAGCATGTCACGTTCCGATTTTTGGTCAATTTTACCTAGTCAGTGCCCGATAATTCTCACTTACGGCACCAAATTGCGAAGCTGTATGCGCACTATTGTTAGTGTGCATTGAGCCGTGTAACAAAATGATCTGTACCGTATTCCGACGCTATAACGGGCAGCAATTTGGTAAAAATGTACAAAAAAAAACCTGACATGGTGTCACTCAGTGCGTCCTAAATCAAACACTACACGACCAAAATGACAGTCCTTGATATCGTTCGTCATTTTCAATGACATCGTATCCGATGAACTTGTTGATTGTGTTACTTTATCTTTGGAAGTTTAGTTCCACTTGGTTGCGGCCACCCTATAAATATTTCAATATCGATGCTCCGTCCACATCCTACCGTGATATCGCATAGAACGTGCTGTGATCGTCCGAATGTGCCTGTTGTCATGTCTGTCAGTATGAAAGTATTTATATATTTATATATATTTATGTAAGTGGGACAAAAGTGCGCTAGGTAAACTTGCGACCACAAAAGCGAGGATAACGGCCGAAGGCCAGAAGATCGGCTGGAAAAATACTACAGCGAACCATGTACTACTGTGATATACAATGCAAATTGCATCCATATCGCAAGTAGCTAGCTAGATCGATGGCCAAGTGCGGCGCTGGCAGTGCATTTGTTTCGTGAATTTGAAGTTAAAAGTGTATAGGATTTATCAAATATCAGCAAATGTGATAAACCATTCTAGGCCAGGGTAAACACAGCTACAATTTGGTTAAATACTGTTTATCTCCCGATACAATACAGCAATTATTCCCTCATCTGCTCATGTGTGTTGTTTTGAGACTGTTCAAGAGTGAAAATTCGATTATTGCCGCGAATGTGGCGCATCTCAACTTCCCCCAACCCACTATGATCTCGGCGGGTCGAAAACGCGCCGCCAAAAATTGACACCCAGATAGCTGCTTGGTAAAATTCACAAAATTGCACTGTTTTTGAAAATAATCAATACCATTAAATTCATTGTGAACTTCAATTAAGCCATGTGAAGTTCGGTATGTGCATATGATTGTAATATTCGATTGCATTCGATTAGATCGTACTCTTCCAATTAATATGTCAATGTCCATTAAAGACATTCACCAAAATTACTTCGAGCTTCCTGAAATACCGCGCTGTTTAGGTTATTGTAAAAAAAATCATCCTTTCAAAAACGTTAGCCAACGCTTTTACGTAAACGTACAATTGTCGTAGTTTATCACGCCCGGCCCGACAGCGCGCCACGCGATAACATAATCTGGCCTGCGGGGTTGCCGTAACCTTCGGCAGCACGACGTATATCTGTACCGTCTGTATAAACGTGTGCGGAATTTGTCAAACAAGTGATTATTGCTGCAACAAATTTACGGCAACCCCTCAAGTGCCGGATAAAATATGAATATAATATTCGGTTTTTGTTTTCACTTAAATACAATTAGAAGGTTTGTGATGTTTGAAAAATAATTACCTATTAAAAATAGGATAATCTTCTTATTGTATTTCATTGTACTCTATTGATAGAGGACAAATGCTTTTTAGTCACTATCTACACGGATCACTGTAATTTAAGCCAAAACTCATTTACTTTCGTCCGATCTCCCTGCAACGTAACCAGTGGTCTCGGAATCGCGTCGCACGCATAAATAATATAGTATTATTTCACTTGAAATATTAACCTTTAGGGAGCAGTCGCTATCCACGCCGTCTTGGCTATCATTGCCTTTGTTGAGTTCGTCGTATCCATCGCAGGAGCTGCCATCTGCTGCGGAGGACTCCGCTGCTGCTGTGCTTCTCCCTCAACGACCGCCACCACCACCACCACCACCACGGTATTTAACATTACCTATCCCCTTACAACCTCTACAAACTCCACCACCATGGTATGTAACATTACGTATGCCCTTATTGCATCTATCACCACCACCACCTCCACCACCACGGCATTTAGCACTAACTATCCCGTCATAACCTCAAACATCACCACCACGGTATGAAATATTACCTTTCCCCTTATTACCTCTAAAATCACCACCACCACCACCACCACCACCACCAACATCACCTCCACCACCACCTCCACCACCACCTCCACCACCACGTTAGGTAGCTTTAACTATTCTTTTACAGCCTCTACCAACACTACCACCACTACCACCACCATCACCACGGTATGTAACATTATCACTCCTCTGCCCACCTATACAGTACCGCCACCTCCATGGTATGTAACACTACCCCCCCCCCTTACCCCTACTACCACAACCACCATCACCACCACCACCACCATTCAACATTCAATTATGACTATTTTGAGAATATGATAGTATTTTGCCTAAATACACCACGCTGCATCCCTAGCCCCGCATCTCACCCTCTTACGCCTATGAAAAGAAGTTTGGAAACTCTAAGTGATTTGGATAAATTTTGACAATTATTCAATTGATCACTCAAATCATCATAGCGGTATAGTTTGTTTGAGAACAATTTTGTGAATGATAAATGAGTTTTTAAAATTAAAGGGTGCGAATGCTTACGCATTTTTTTTTTAGCATGGTCCAGTTGTAACTACAATATAAGTGTATAACTGTGGTTTCACCTGCCCACTCCATTTGTCCTTCAGCAAGATAATTAATCCACAATTGCTGCTCTCTAACCAGATGTATAAATGGGTACCATGGTCGGGTGTTAATTAGCTGGTAGCGCCATTATCAGTGGCAGCTCCGCTAGTACGCTCCCTAGTATGACTATGGGTAATAATAATTTAAATAGTTATTTAAGCGCAGTAGAGTATATATTCATAGTGGCTGCGCTATACAAATGTTCATATTATTATTATTATTATTAAGTTAGTAAAATTCAGTTTCACCAAAAACGTACTTTTTTGAAATACACAATTACTAAATTATATATCTTGTCTGCATCGTATTTGAGCAGACCTCGTACGCTTATGGCGGCAACCCAAACCAGGGCTATGTGGTCCAGCCGGGACAGCCGGGCCAGCCAGGACACCCGGGAGAACCGGGACAACCAGCTCCATATGGTAAGCCCTCTCCATATTGTTTGGCCTATTCGCTTCTGTGATATATGACTTGTTGCTAAGTTGCATCGCCTGCGATTTTTTTAATGATATTCGAATGTTTCGAACAAGCTGTGTATTTTTTTCCCATAAAAAAACGACGTCGTCCTCTTTGTTTAATTGAAGCATGGAACATAAAGGCTTCTTTTCACACACTCATTTTCATTTCATTTATCTCGTCTATCCCTTTCTACTCATCCTCTCCTCTTCTTCCTCGTCCTCTTCACCCACACCTTCCTTCTTCTCCTCCTTCTTCTTATTGCGTTATAGGCAGCGAAGCATCCACAAGTTTCGTAGCTATTTCATAGTATCGGGGTCCAAGTTGTTTAAGTCTGGGTTTGGGTGGCCGGGTAAGCGAATTGCTGAGCACGCTTCAATGATGTGAAGGCAGTCTGCTCGGGTGTTCCACATATGCAAGCTGGAGAAGCGCTCCTCTACCTCCTTCTCACCCTTCCACTCCTCCCCTTCATCTTCCTCCTCTTCTCCCGCCCCATCCATTGGCCTGTTGACTATCCTTACAATATTCATAAAGTATTTATTTTCTCCTCCATCGCTGCCTTGACGACTTCTTCTTTCTTTTATTTCTCCTCAATATGTTCATCCTCCTCCAATGCCTCCATTTGTATTCGTCGTTTTGTTCGTGATGTCCTTATTTGTGTATATATTTTTAAAAATGTTCCTATCATAACCAAAGTTACAACAGAATATAGCATAATAAAATTGTATGTGAGATTGTTCGCATGCAATTTTGTTATGTTACTAATTTACAAAGTATCATTTCGTTAATTGCTTGCTCTAAAACAATTATTAATATTACAGAGAACAAGATGTAAACCGGCGCGCATCGATGACTGGTTTATGAAGAGCCGACATCTACTCTTACTCTACTAATCCTCATCATACCCAAGATGATTTCGGACCTATTACCATGGTTCAACAGAACTCAATCATTCATGTTGTGTGATATGATGTAAAAGGGCTGATGTATAATTTTTCAGAAGATGCAATAATGCATCTTAATTTCGTTAAAATAATTACTCACAAAGTACAAGTAATGCGTTATGCATATTTACATGATATTCTGTTTTATAATGAATCACAGAATATGACGTACAGCCTTGGTATGTATCGAAATGCCTTCGTGTATAAATCAAGTTATATCACTTTTATTCCAAAGAGCTCTGTTTTTATTTAATAGATTTATTCAAATTGTATAGCAGCTGTAAACTATCATAAATACCTGCACCTAAAATATATATGTGAATTGGTGAATGGGAATATTGACTTGAGGTTTAATCATGGAATAAACTAGTGTGCCAATAACATTTAGTGTTACACTATTATCCTTAGTCGAAAAGTATTACTTCTGAATTCAGTAATGCATATATTATAATCTAGAGAACAGGGTCAGGTATAGTATGTTGCGTATCTTAATATACATCAAAGTTAAAGACATCAAAATTAAAAACAAAGTTAATAATAATACCATTATGATAATATTGTGTAGTACATGGCCATCTTTTACTGTTGTGCTATCATATGATATAACCATGTATTCCAACAAAATCGTTTAAAAACAGTATTTTATATCAATAAAATAATCGAACCCGGCGCTATATTGTCTTCTCTATATATGAATTTATTTTCTTTAACGTTTTGTATGCACACTGTGTAGTCTTTATGGCAGAAAGACTGTACTGAAGTAAATATTCATTACGTACAAAACATTACTTCATTACAATTTTGAATTAATCACTGGATTGTCACCTGGCATGAATTTAGATGAAAAAGGTGTTTGTTAGTATAACCTAGTATCTAACAAGGAAAACATTATCGTGAGTTTTATCTGATCTACTATTCTTAGAATTTGTTTGGCAAATTTGTATTATCAATATGCTATTTTGGTAATGATTTCGCATCAGAAATGTTATATATGTACAATGTAAATAAGTACATGTATTGTAAGTAATATAACCATAAAAAGAGGCTGATTTTCCACAAAGAAATGCAGTGCTAATGTAGTGATGTTTTATAAAAATACTTTTTAGTCTATAAAAAGTTATTTACGTCAACATTAATTAACATTACCATGACAATGACTTTTCTTTCGAATGAAGCACAAGACTGAGTGGTCGCAATTAATGGATTGATTTCTTATAGCAGTATCTTAACAACAAACAATTATCATAAGTTTATCTCATCCTTTGTTTTTTTGAGGGAATATGTTTGGTAACTTTAATTATCAATATGCTATTTTGGTAATGAGTTCGGCTCAGTAATGTAAATAAAGACATATCTTGTAAGTAATCAAACCGTAAAAGCGGCTCATTTTCCAAAAGCTTCTATACTGTTAAACAAACTTATAAGTCTGTAAATTGCATATTCGTCAATATTAATTCACGTAGCCAAGATACTGATGGTTTCATTGAATGGACTACATGTGCTCGTGGTCGTAATTAAGTAATCAATTTCTGTGAAAAAAATCCGGAAATCCAATTTCAAATTTACACATTAAAAAAAAGTATGATCAGTATGTCTTTCCATGTAAAGGTCAAACTAATATGGGAAAGCTGGCCTCATTATGGTTGGCAAGTTGGCTATCACTTTCCGCTGTTATTATGTGACGATTTCATACTACTTTTTATATGATAATTATGTTCTTTTAAGTTTCAGTTGACAAATAAAAATGATAATTATCATGAATATACGGTTCCGTATTAAAACAAAGGTTTTCAAGTGTTTTTGTGCGCCCCACTTATCTATCGAAATCAAGCATAATTTATCATATTCATTATGATACCGTTAGAGTCAGTCGAAATATAAATTAGTATGCAAAAGGTTCAATCAGTAAAGAAATATATCTTCAAATGGTTTATATAAAAATGTAATTTTACCATTCTACACCATGTTTTATGTTCCTGGGCCGGTATTCAATTCCGTACTTAGAATAAGTAAGAATTTTACTAAGTAAATTGCTCAGCTAAGAACTTTACTTATCTGGTATTCAAATCGCATTTTAAACTGTTACTTACTATAGACAAAATCTAAGTAAAATACTTGTGACGTCACAATGGTGTGTAAATTAGTGCTGATGGTATCCGCGAACAATTTTGTGCGACGCTTGTCTATGGGAATTCACGTGTTAAAACAAAATCGCAAACCGATTTTGTGCGACGCTTGTCAATGGGAATTGCATGTTCATAACAGCAATCTTGATTGAAACTTTACGTTATTA
>JAUELG010105827.1:0-10572 GCA_031471515.1 Dendraster excentricus | reverse complement strand
TTTTTTCCAGGGGTCAGCATTTCTTGAAAGCTGGGTTCATAACCTATCCTCTGATACCAAAATTTCCGTGCCCCTCGGGGGTGCTACGGATTTCATTTTTTCTGGACTCGGCTCATGGACTACAAAGACAACAACTTTTAAAACGCATAAGGGGAATATATGTAAAAATAACGAAAACATAAGATGTGCCCCAAATCATTCGCATGCCTCCCCCCCCCCCCACACCCACCCCCTTTCCCCGCAATAGTCGTAAGCACGCTATGCCAGTGACACCGTGAATGCATAGAGTTATCAATTATTCAATATATTCTGCTGATTACATAGCTTTTGTTATCCGTACAAATGATCAGAATATGAACACAATTATTTTCATTCTCGATTATTTGGTCTTCATTGAACAGCTATACAACGATAACAATGTTGTTCTTTGTTTTAAGAACATGCAAATTGTTGTCTACATGTCTCCGACGGAAATGTGTGTTAGAAAAAAATATCATGAAGTTGAGAAAAAAGGAATAAAAAACATTAATTGAAAAACATCGGGATATTAATAACCAATAAACGAGTAGCGGACGTGCGAGACGATCGATTCGAGATCCTTTTAGTCGGAGTGTTTAATGGACGGACAACGTCGATAATGAATACTAACATCAAACCAAAATCATCCGCCATACACCAACAAGTGCTGAAAATACTGCGCATTACTCCAGAAAATGTAAGTAATGTTTACAACTATATGCATTTGCATACGAATGAAAAACAAAAGTCATTATACTTTATCAACAAAGTTAATCTACAGTTCAATATAATGAATCTAAAGGGATAGTTACGTTCTGGTACAGAGACACAGATTTGGTAAAACTGAACTATACTAGTAACGAAAACATGCACCATTACATTACAAACTTATAGTTATAACTCTATCGTGCGTGAATGGAATCCAAAATTACAAACGACCAAGTAAAAAGCCTGTTATCATTCAAATAGAGCAGTTATAACTCAAGATGGCGCTCTCTAAATACTCATTAGTTTAAACCATTTTGAATTAACTATTGTACATTATGATGGTTCGTAAAATAGTGATATGAAAGAGAGATGATCAACAACTCTTAAAACAATTTTTTTAGATTTTTTTTAAAAGAGGAAGCATTTTTTAAATTTTTATTTGTAACGGTCGGTTCAAAATTCTCTAATAAATGTGGGGCCCCACATATAACTATTACAAATGGTTAGGTTTCTGGATATTTCAGCCGTTTCTAAACAGATTTTGATCAACTAAAGTTTATTCTGCCATTGAAATATTATTCTCTTTCAAATTTTACACCCAGTTTGTAATTATCTCACAAAAAAGTATTATGTGTAGCGCCCTCTCTACCAAAAATCAACTTTCCCTTTAAGTGTGCGTTTAGTTATGTGTTTCCTTTTGTAGAGTGGATTGTCATGTGATGATTTTCAAATTGCTCTTCTATTCTAATTAACAATGAGATACGTAGTTGATTTTTTGTGAGATAATAAAAACCAAGTGTAACATTTGAAAGCGCATGATATTTCAATAACAGAATAAACCTTATTTGAGCAAAATCGGTTCAGAAACGGCTGCACTATCCATAAATGTAACCATTTGAAATGAAAGTGGGGCCCACAAGTATTAGATAATTTGAACCAACCGTTAGCACTTTTGTAAAAATGCTTCCTCTTCTTAAAACATTTTCAAAATAAGTTTTTGCATTGTAGTTGCTTATCTCTCTTCATCTAACCGTTATTTTTTAAATTCAAAATACGTACATTATAATTACATTATTATATAGTGTTTATACAGACTATATAAGAGCCAAATCTATAACTCGTATCACTGTATAAAATCAATCAACTTATTTACTTAAATCACACTGAACAGCTGAATGTCAACGTCGATACATTATTCCGCACTTGTTCATTTTCCCTGAATTTAAGAGAAAACGACTTCGTCAGCGAAAAATTACGCGCATGTATCAAACGCAAAGGTGTCAGATCAATGTAATTGGGCTGTTAAATTTCACACTAGGTTTACGTCGTTTTACCTCGTGAAATCAAATACCCTTTTTTGTTGAGATGTAGCCTATTTTTTCCGGTAAAATCCCTCACTACCGAACAATTGGAAGCCAGGTGAGATATTACACACTCCTCCTTTGTGATAATGATGTCGATCGTTAATGTCAGTGAAGCAATTAAGGCCCCATTTCTTAGACCTAAAAGCATTTAAGTATTAGACGTGTCGACAGACATTGATTTTGTGAATATTATTAGACTATCAGTCATGTTCAGTCATGTTGAGCCATATCAGTATAGTTCAGTCTTACTTGTCCATATGGGCCCCGTTCCAGGAAGAGATGCAAATTGATTGAAAATTTACAATCAATTGTAAGCCAGGTCATGTGTTCGAAATGCGCACATCTGATTGGTTGAAACGCGCAAACTTACTGATTTACAGTTGTAACTTATAGTTGATTGTATCTCAGTCTTTCTGCAACAAAACCATGTGATCGTAGGTACTACCTAATCAGAGTCCCTAATTATTAACGATATGCGTGTCACACGAGTCAACAGGTCAAACGCAATCTGATTGGTCTGTTTCTTCCGTCGAATACTAAGTGTCGGTTTAAGCAGCCAATCATAATTAGCGATCATTCTAATTAGACAGCGGTAGTATATAGTACTAGTGTAGTATGTTCTCCCTGTTGTGTACATGATTATGTATTGCCTGTTGATTAATTATCCTATTGCCAACATGAGTTGGTGTGCCCTGTATTAACTCCACGAGGATTTTCCATATCTACAGTAGTTAGCGGGTTAATCGTTTATTGTCCATCTTGCACATCGTCTCTTCTCTTCTCTCCCTTATGCATCCCCTCTATACCGCGCTCACTCTGTATACACACGCACCAGTAGCAATTTCCGATTTTGACTTGTGAGCAAATATCAGGCGGCAGGCTAGAGAAAAATCTTCCGCAGTTAAACTTAACAAAGATCTAGCGGCAGCTCGTAGACATGGTAGAGGGCAGCTGACTTCATCAATGATTATTCACCCAACTTGTCATCATAGTTCATCGAAAACATATCCGTTTTTTTACATCACTACGACGCTTTGTTTGATAATTATTTATACAAATTGGCATTTTTGTTCTAAGAGTTTTCTCTCAATCGGATTGAGAATGCATTTTGCAATTGGCGTCGCCGAAAACATGACGTATTGACATTCGCGAGCTAATGCAGCTAAATCGCATCTTCACGGCGCGGCGGCAGGGAATCAGTATAAACTGATGCGGCGTGCGTGAAACAAGCAGCTAACTTATTTATGCAGAACCAAAAACATTGTGTATTGAAGCTAAATGAACTCCGAACATATAGGATGACACCGGTTAATGCTAGCTCGAACGCAGATCTTGCCTCGTAGGTTGCTAGCTTGGTTTAGGAGCGCCGCGGACCGGAATTTGCGAAGAAGAGCGGAGAAGTTTCAGATCCTGCATGCATCAACGACGTAGATTCGCGCCAAGGAAAGGGAGAGACGATATCACTTGTTGCATCAGTGGTAGGTACGGGATAGATAAGTAAGAACGAAGTGGATGAAACCGAACTCAAATCTTGTTCAAGAAGAATCAGCATTGAGTCTTATGCCTGTATGACGAAAATCAGAACAGAATTGGACTGCGATTGCACAAACGGCCGAAAAGTAATGAATTAATCAATTAATTACATACACCATTGAAATTAGAAAAATAATTCACTGAATAGAGGAGATAGTAAACGAGACAAGAATACAAAGGAGGCTAAAAGAAGTAAAACAAAAGAAAAAAGGATCAAGCTGAACGAAGACGCTGCATTCGATACTGAGAAAGGAGAAGAAACTGACCAGTAATACGGAAAGAACGGATTCCGAAGAAGAACATAATAACGGGACATTGTTCAAGCGAAGACATCATACAATAAGAGGTAAGCATACACACCTAGTACAATATTATGAAAAGTTTAAACAATATCAGGTTGTACATTCAATAATTTGGAAAAGAAAAAAATTGATACAATATAATATACAGTAGTTTATTAACTTGATGAGGCGAAAAGTAACAAATTACATGGGATCGTGTTCATTCAGTTTCACAAAATGATTATCAAAGAGGCAGAAAATGAGATGTATGAAATAATCAGTGTACAGGTTTTGTCAAGTCCTTGTCCTTGTTTCCAATATGTATATCTCTATTTCTGTACCCTTATCATAATTGATTTGTAATGTTTTTGGAGGCAAGCATGAATTGAAATTTAAAAGAAAAACGTGGTACTCGTCTCTCACATTCTCCGTTGAATTCACGAAGCGAATAATTGTTTACATTGCCGTTAATGCCTTTGCCACGCGTGTCCATAAAGGTGCAACTAAAATTGATCATTTAACAAGAAAATACATCATCACTCTAGCTAATACAAGTAGTAATTCGAGAAAAAATAAATGATCGTATTGCATGGGCAGTGTACAAAGAGGTTTTAGTTTATAATTATATAAACGTCATGACCATGGTGATATATTGCTGAACCTTATGTTCTTGTTATGGATATTAATGCATGCATACACATATATCTGATTCATTGTTCGGCATGTGTGGTGTTTGATTGAGACTCCAGATTGCTCGAACAGCGTCACTTTTTTTGTGTCGTGAAATCGCAAATGTACGGCTTCGCAATTGATCCAACAGTGTGTGGTTAATTAGTGGTTTTATTTTGATCATCCTTCCATAGAGCTTCTGCTAATTAGGCAATCACCGTGCATCTTATCTTGGAAAAGAGTAGTAAAATGTTTGCGTGTTGTAAATTACGAGTTGACTTGTTATATTGTAGAACTCAAGTGTTCTTCATCATTCTATATTCTCTATAATGTGCTGGTTTGCATTGTATCTATGACCAGGGGTAATATTGTCATTGTATACCACTTATAAAGAAGATTATCACTCATTCTAGGCGCTATATAAATCGAGTATACTATTAGTATTATCAATATTATCTTGGTATTTGTGACGCACTTGCCAAAGAAACACAACCCTCAAGTACTATGCACGTTTATGTATGTTGATGCATAATGCATGTTTTACCATAGTGAATGATAATATAATAATTATGTACATTATATCACAGCCAGTATGTAAACAAAATGGCAGAAATCAATACATTGATTTATCATCTACGCGCTAACTTAGACAGAACTAGACGACACCATGCACCGTAAGTGAGTGTTGCCCTGATAAGATGCATTAATGCATTACTTTTTTAACCATCTTGGTGCTGAGTAGAATCTGATTGTAGTAAATACTAATAATGATAAAAATAATAATAATTATACTAATACTAATTAAAAAAAAAATAAATACAAATAATAATAATAATGATAGTAATATTTGCTTATAATATATTTGGTATAAATATGATGTATTTTATTGTTTAATTGTCATTAAAATTTTAAAATTTAGGCCCCGTTTTGACTCTCTCTTAATAATAATCATGATAATCATAAAGCATTTATACAGCGCCATGTATGTAGGTGCCCTATTCAGAAGCGCATTATTACCCTTGATCACCAGGTTCAAACCCACATCAAAATACTGTGCACCATCTCAACTCCCTGGGGAACATTTACTAGCTCAAGGTTCTCAACGGGCGCTGAAGGCTAATATACAACCAACCAAGTGCCTATTCATACTCCTGAGCAGCAGTGTGGATTATTTTAGCCACTGACATTCAGTTGGATTGTTCATTTCCTAATGCTTCAATACTAAAAATAAGTTGTTAAAACTGAACACTGCTGACATATTTAGTCATAAGACTAATAGGGGTGAAGATTTACCCAGTATAAGAACACCAATTTTGGAGTGAAGCAATTTAATTCCAAGCATTGAAAATAATCCACATATCAACATATCATAAATAAGCCACTACAATACACACGCCATTAACAAGTAATTTTTGTTAAATGTTCGTATGTTATCTACACACTCGGTTTACAGACCGGGTAAACTGAGTTCAGATGCATCTATCTCATGCATCGCTGTCCCACCACAAGCATGACGAGATTTATATTGGAAGTACACGCGTCCTATGATTGTGATGCTTGTACGATTCGTATTAAAGTGGCAATAATTAGTCGTGCGATGCTCCAGCGTGCTTTCCCCGCCTCCTATCACAAATTGTTTCGACTTAAGCTCAGTCATTAAATTCACCCTCGTGAGTGAATGAATTAAGGGGGCCCCCAATCGTTCTCAGACGCGAGTGTATGTGGGCTATACCAAGTGCCTAAAATACGGCCTATTAAAGGGGCAGTACTGGTGGTAGTGGTGGTGGTATTATACTAAAGACGAAAGTATTAAAAATGTCGCACAACTTTCGCACTATAGCACCGCTTTTCATCATTGATAAGATGTCACTATCAAGACTGGAATGTGTCATTGAAAAAAGATAACTCAGTGTTGCAGGGGAATTTATATAATATTCTAAATAACATTTTCAAAATCTGATTTCAAAGTAAGCTTTATAAATGATTGCATTTATATGCGAGTTGAATTAGTATTATTATGCGCGAATTGCATTGCAAAGGAATAATGTTGAGCTAGAGAAAAAATGGAGCACATCGATGTTTAATATTATCCTAATCATTCTCTTGTAGAGACCGAATTCTGATTCCATGAAGGATTTAGTCTCCGGATGTGGGGATCAGCAAAGGCCGTAGACCTATCTAGACTAATCCCAGGGTTCCTAGTATGTATGAACGTTACTGTATTGTTAAATATGTTTGATTTATATGTAATATAACTTTTGTAAATTGTAAATATCAAACAAATTATTAAATACATTTCATTTCATTTCAATGAAAAATGAACATTATACTGCGTAAATTGACAATCAAATTAAAATCTATTACCTTAGCCCAAAGAATACACAATACGTCATATAGAATACAGAATACGTCATATAGAATACAGAATACGTCATATAGAATACAGAATACGTCATACAAATCTATTTTTTCCAATTTGCACATCATTTTCCGATAAAGCATCAACAATAATGTCAAGATACCGAAAATCAATTGGATACATAAAGTATTGGCTGAGATATACCCATCCAAATTAATGTCTTGCCAATACGCAATCCGTATTATATATATATGAACCAGAGCATTATATCACTGATGGTGCGTTGAAGTAAAATTTATTCTGATGGGCATATCTCAGCCAGTACATGATATATTCAATACTCGTCCAATTATTCTGTTACCAAGAGGTAAATACACAAGGTAAATGCAAACAAAAATGAAAGCCACAAATGATGCTGGTTGATGGTTGAATTTGACAGATATTAAATGTCTTATAGTTGATTTCAGTTGATGTAATTTTGTTAAATTGTGTAGAGAGATGATATCGCATTTTGTAATTTGTGTGTTCGGCTTGGGTGCCTTGATAAAGACTTACGCTAAACATATATTTGTATACACATCATCTTAATACGCTGGCATCAAATCTCTAGTTAGGGCATGTAGGCAGCCTACTATGATTATGAGTATTACCCCGGCTAAAATCGCTGAAAATGACCTCTTATTTTTTCCAAAAAAAGTAGAATGGAAAATACTGCGTCAGCAATGCACTAAATATTCCACGATTATTACAAATTATGATACACATGATCTTCGTGTACGATGGCATCAAATCTCTAATAATGATAATAATAATAATAATAATAATAATAATATTTCAATTTATATAGCGCCTAACATTAATCATATCTAAGCGCTTTACAATTCACTCTACAAAATAACATTAAGGTTTACAAAATATAAAACTTCAACTTAATTCATGATAATCTAATTAAAGCATAATCTAACAAAACATAAAATAATTCAAATAATGTACATGAATATAATTAATAATTACACATTGCATTTGGGTGCAATGGGTTTATTTAAAGTTACCAGAAAATTACATTGACCTAATAAGTGAAGAGGTGTGTTTTTAGGCTAGAAGCGAATACAGTGACAGAGGTTAGAGAGCGAAGTTCAAAAGGAAGGTTTTTCTGAAGAGTTGGGGCAAGGAGGGAGAAGAATCTTTTCCCATAATAAATCGTGGCAATAAAAGGGGCAATCTGTTTCGTGAACACAAAGTGCGAGATGGAGTGTAGATTTGTAATAATCGGATGAATAGGAAGGGGACTGTCCAATCATTATCTTAAAGGTGTGAATCAAAATCTTATACAAAATACGCTTTCTAATCGGTAACCAATGTAGAGTTTGCAGGCTAGGAAATATACCAGGGAGCGTATTTTGATTAGTCCACTTGTTGCGCCGTGCCGCGCCTGTTGGCAATCAATCAAGTGCCGTTGGACTACTGCTGGTGCATCGGCTAAAGGCCCTCTCACACTGGAGCCTGTGTACAGTTGCGCAGTGTTGCGTACCGTGTACGCCGCCCTACGCTAACCTATGCAACTATATATGCAAAGGTACGAAGAGGAATGCGCGAGGAGTACGCGAGGGGTACGTCAAAAATTCAACAAGTTTTTTTTTTCCGCGTTCTTTCGGTGTAGATACTACACGCGGAAGACTACGCAGGTCTACGCAACACTACGCCACAGTATGCCAGTACACTACTCTACTGTAATGTTGCGTACACTTGCGTGGTCTTCTGCGTGCAGTATCTATGCCGAAAGTACGCGGGAAAAATTAAACATGTTTAATTTGTTGCGTACCCCTCGAGTACTCCTCGCGTACCCCTCTGCGTATCTTTGCGTATAGATGCGTATGGTAGCATAGGGCGGCGTACTCGGTACGCAACACTACGCAACTCTACGCAACTCTACGCAGGATCCAGTGTGAGAGGGCCTTACGGATCGTAAGTTACGATCGTTATATTACATCTCGATGAGCTGCGGCTTGCGTCGGACCCGATTATTGCGCGAGAATCGACCGCAGATTGATCGCGCACACGCCAAGTGCGAGATTATGGTAATGATATGCCCATGTAAGGATTAATACGGGCACAGACGTCCGCTAAGTACGCATCTATACATAGAATATCCGTGTAAATGATTAACCCCTTGTCTGCTGGAATCTCACTGCGAGCAAGGCGTCCGCTCGCTAGTCGTAAGGACCGCTAGTCATAAAGACCGCTAGTCAAATGGACCTTAGTCATAAGGACCACTAGTCAAAAGGACAGCTATTCATGTAAGCATGTAGCGTGTAACTTCATATACCTCGAGCGATTATGAATAGTAACCCCCTTTTTCGTTTTATGAATAGCGGTCCTTCACGTGTAGGAAGTTACACGTTATGAATAGCGGTCCTTATGACTAGCGAGGTTACCCCGCGATCAATGTACTCTATCGGAATCGTAACGTGATGGCTACTTTTGATACATTCTTTGTGGTTTCGATAGTCTGGAAATCAAACACTCTGTTTAAATTTACAGCATGGTTTGAAAAAAAGAAACGCACTGTTCTTTAGACAGTTTACATGTTTACATGAAACCAAACGTGTAGATAATATACAGGGCACATGTGTATACTAGATAAAACAAAGTACACTTCCAAACAATCTTGACAATTAAATACAAGATAATGAAGTTGAAGTGACACGGCAAACAAATATATCACTTTACTGGTGCAATCAATCACCAATCCGTTAAGTTTGGTAGTCCAGTCAATATCTTGACCATGATTTTTTTTTCGGAATTTTGTTCAGGAAACGCCCCTTAACAACAAAAAAAAAGTCCTAAGAAATTGAAATTGCGGAAAGTGGTTTAATTTGCATAATATGCAAATTAGGCATTGTTTGAATGTAAAAATGTGAAAAAATTTGTTTAAAAATATTTATTTACTATATAAATTAGGCATTGTTTGGATGTAAACAAAAATATGAAAACATTTGTTTAGAAATATCTATTTACTATATTAACGCCAAAAAAGTATGGCAATACTATATCAATATCATAAAGTACATGATGAACGCAGACCCGTAGTAATAATGGCTAAATAATTTGCATAATATGCAAATTAGGTGATTTTTAATGTAAAATAATAAAAATAATTGTTTTAAAATATCTATTTACTATTTTAACGCCAAAAAAGTATGGCAACGCAATATTGCTATCCTAAAGCAACATATAATTTGCATAATATGCAAATGAGCTATAGTTTGATTGGATCAATATGAAATTATATACTGTTTAAAATCTAGATGCACTATCAGAGCCAGAAGAGTGTACACATCTTGTATTAAAAAATATATATACCTTAACACACGGTGACACACACATAGTTTGCATATAATTTGCATAAATATGTAAATTATCTATATATATATATATAGTATTAGTAATTATGTATTTGCGTTTTAGTATCTCAAGATTCTTAGCTTTGGATACAAGATTGCAAAACTTTTCTAGCTAAAAGCTTACATCTTAATTTTAAACAATACAGAACTTTGATGGTTCATTTAAACAATTGCTCATTTGCATATTATGCAATTTTCTCTGAGAGTTATGTTTTGATTGAATGTTAAACTTTACC
>JAUELG010105494.1:0-10578 GCA_031471515.1 Dendraster excentricus | reverse complement strand
CTCGAGAATTGGCATCGTTTGAACACACATTTTGCAATTCTTAAGAATTAGCTTTCATCGTCTGAATAGCCCTATTGGGACGAACTAACTTTCTGCGCAATAACACGCGCATGAGCAGTTGCGCGCGAACAATTGACTATCTACACAGTGCAACGCACTTTTACCAACTATCTAGTGAGTGCAACGCACTTTCACCCAAGATATCTACACAGTGTAATGAACTTTTCTTCTCCCTTCAATGTTGGGCGAAACTATATTTCCTCACGTGATTAACTTTTGACCAATCGTAGAGCAAGATTTTTAGTATGTGGAATAATATAAATATGTCTATCTCAGTTGGTGATGTACCGGATGTAATAGTAGTCTACAGGTCTCAAGTGCGGTTCGATAGGAAGACAAATTATAACTAACACTTTATTTGCTTTCTTTCGTGGGTACATGGTAAGCTTATCTCCTCATGTTTTATAATTTTATTGAAATCTGTTTTTATTTTATCTCTACCCTTAGGAATTGGATGCGGACTGTGCTACATGCCTCCCGTGACCGTGGTCAAGTTCTACTTCCAGGCACGTCTTGGACTAGCCAACGGCGTCGTATTTGCCGGGATCAGCGTTGGGATATTGGTCATGGCCCCGCTCATAGAGACACTGTGCTCTAACTACGGACTGAAGGGCGGGATGATGGTCCACTCCGCGCTGTTAGCGAACCTACTGGTGTGCGCCGCACTCTTCCGACCAACAAGGACAGAGCTTCGCCTGATAAGAGACTCTAGGGGGAACAATCGTTCCGGTAAAGAAGGGGCGCAAGACGAGCAGTATTCTGTTATTGGAGACATGACGGAAGAGCATAGGCTACCGGGGAACTATGGGGCTCCAGAAGAACTAATTGATCCCGAGGAAGCGATCATTCGCTTGAAAGAATTTGCTGAGCAAGAGCAACAACTTCTTCAAGGACCACGACAGGAACAACAATCTCTCCAACATGTGGATGCCAAAGAAATGCAAGTTACTCTTTCAAATCAGGAACTTCTTCATCTATCAAACAGTGGACTTGAAGCAGAAGATATCGTGATATCTATCCAGACTCCGCACTATCATCCTCATGATCATCAACAACATCATGGTAGTTCGAGCCGATCGACAATTTTCGAGAGAGTTGTCCGACGTGTCAGCAAGTTGATCCGCCGCGTCGACGCTTTCTTTGCTTTGTCGACGCTGGTGCGGATCCGCCTCTTCCGCGTCTTCACGATTGCGCATGTCCTGTTCGTGGCTGGCTACGTATCATCGATGGTTTCCATCACGCCGAGGCTCGTCAACGACCTCGACGTTTCCAAGGAAACGGCCAGCATCGTCATGTCCGTCATCGGCGTCTCTGGAGGTGTCGTAAGGGTCGTTCAAGGTCTCATCCTCGACTTCAAGCTCCTCGGCGCCACGAACTCGTATCTCATCGTCACCATCTTGGCCGGCATTGTCCCGCTCCTTTCGCCTGTAGTGAATTCACTTTGGGGGCACTTCATCATGGCGGTGGTGTTCGGAGTAAGCACGAGTTGCGCAGTGTCCCTTGTTCCGGCATTGTGCAGGCAATACGTGCCGGTCGAGGTTGCACCTAATGCGATTGGGCTCAACATTTCATGCACGTCTATCGGCATTTTAGTTGGGACGCTTCTTATGGGTAGGTACATGCACGATCAAGTGGCGAGTTTGTCAATTATTATGCAACAAGAATGTGTCTTTCATCACACCTTACGACACTGTGTATAAGCGTGACCTTACGTAAATATCAATGGGATAATATAGTATTGGTCAAATACAATGTTAGTTAATGAAAACTTGTTAGATAATGTATTATTAAAACATAGCAGTTATAAAAGGATAATACCTGAATTGTAGTCAAACGTTTCATATAAACGTATTATTTTGACATACAGGCAAGCTTCGTGACGTCACTGGATCCTACGATGTTCCGTTCCTAATGACAGGATCTTTGATGGTGATGGCTGCCGTCATCGTGGGCCTGGTCGAAAAGGTCTCCTGCTGGAGAAAGAGAAGACATGACGGATGAGGGGGAGGAGGAGGAGGAGGAGGAGGAGAAGAAGGAGGAGGTGGAGAAGAAGAAGAAGGAGGAGGAGGAGGAGGAGGAGAAGGACAAAAAGGAGAAATAAGAAGAAGTTAAGAAGGGGGAATAGAAGGAGGGAGGGGGAGGGAACAAGATAACTCAAGCAAACCATACTAAATAAATGTGGAAGTAATGGGCCATTGTCGTAGAGCTTGTTGCAAGTCTTGCTGTAAAATAGAAAACATACAGGAGGAGGAGTCCGAGGAGGGTAATGATGAAGGAAGAAGAAGAAGAATAAATGACAGAATGATGAATAAATAAAGGATTAGTTTTGCCGTCATCGAGGGTCTGTTTGCAAAGGCTGCATCTTGCTGAAAATAGAAAACATACACGAGGAGGAGGATGGAAGAGGAATGATGTAGCGAGAGAAGATGAATAAAGAACAAAATGATGAATAAATAAATAAACGATAAGCTGTAATCATAGATTGATGAATGACAGCAAGTATTGCTTAGTAATACAAGATTTAAACACGGACACCGGCCAAATGTGTAATATTCCTATGTATATGCACTCTTGAATATCAAATCTCCCGAATAATTATATCATAATAGTAAGTTTTTCTAAAGATTCTCTTTCATTCATATTTTTTCTTCCGCCTTCAATTTTAACTAAGTTTATTATGTATGTTATTTTTATAATTATATATGCATTAACGAATAAAATTGATGTGAATTGATGTGAACTTCATTCGATGAAATCTTATGTATCATGTAAATAATGTATTGAATTATTTATAGTGTGGGGCAGAGAAATGAAGGGGTAACGTTGGTAGAACAAGCTAAGTATCGGAAATAAACTGGTAAACCAAACATACTGTAACTAGGTCCAAACAGCAAGAAAAATCAATCGGTCAAACATCAGGAACATAAACCATACATCAGAACACAAACGGAAAACAGAAACAAGTTGTAACGCGAGTAATTCTGGTTGTGCACTAATTTAAACAAGGCAACTTTATAGAGATAACATGAGGTAACAAAATGTACAATATGCAAATGAACTCAATGAGATCTGCAAATTAGCTGAGGAAGAAACCAATATCACCAATCACAAACATAGCTAACTAAAATGGATTAACCTTATTATTCAAAAGAACCAATAAGAAAAATGGGGGCGGAGTTGGAATGCAAGTAACGATGATGGTATGGAAAGATAAAGAGGACATGTGTGGAATCCACACATGTAGATAAAGAAGAAAGGTTAGAATACCAGAAGGAAACAATAAGAATAGAAATAGGAGATTGGCATGAATGAAATGTAACATGTGGAGTGGGTGGGTAACTCAAGCATGGACATAATAGGAATGAACTTTGAACCAAATACCAAATGATAAAGAAGAAGTGCCAAATAATAAAAGGGGGTAACACTGTACAAGATAAATCCCTACGACTACTCTTTCAAATAAAGTGTCCCGATTTTACAACATAAATGTATAACTGATTGTAAACAATAAAATCAAAGATAAATTATTTTAAATGTGACATCATTTATATGTTTTTATCATAATCTACAAATTTTGCTCCCTATTTCAAGTCATGACTCTAAAGATAAAACAAACTTGATAAAAATCGGTTCAGGAACCTAGGACATCTGGCATGTGCATAAGACCACGCACTAACCGATATGCCACCGCTCTTGAAGTCAGGTAGCTACTCAGTAAATGGATAGACGAAAATAGGCATGGTTTGGAGACTTTCCGTACTTGAGGCAGACGACCTACCTGATGTCCTGTCAGTATGTTGGTTTATTGGCCAGTCCGACAGACATGAAAGGTAACGTGGTTAAAAAAAGACGATACAACGCATGGATAGATTGCAATAGGCATGGTTTGGAGATTTTCCGCACATAAGACAGACAACCTGGTGTCCTGTTAGCATGGTTAGTATGTTGGTTTCTTGGCAAGCCGGACAGGTAACATGGTCAAGAAGACGATGACTTCCACACCGGCCAGCATCTGAAAGACTGCATCGTAGCTAACGTAGTGGTCAGCAACCGCTCCTGTAGTAGAGATAACAGAGATGGAAGATAGTGAAAGAAATCAAACCCAACCAATAATATGCGTATAACCTTATGTGAAAGGATAGAGTTCCCTATCTAGTGAAAATATCGGCTACCAGACGAATTACATACGTTGAAAAATCATCACCATACTAAAGTAAGGATTTGTGGGTCTGGAGAAGAAGACTACTCGATTGTTACAAGACGTACGAGTCTTCTGTGATTATATTGTCTCCAGATGTACCTGTGTATGCAATTGGCAGACTAGTTTGAGACTACATGAGACATAACCACACGGAATATTATAAGGCATGTATACAAATTGACATCAGAAGCACGAAGTGGGAATTATCAGCGTTCGATCAGATTTGCCAGCATGAAATAATTCCCATTTGAAAACAGTAAAACCCAATCAACTTATCGCGGTGTCAATAATGATATAGTAATATAATTACCCGCGAAATAACCATCAGAAAGAGTTCCGAAGCTAGCAAACAGAAATACTGTCGGAAGAACGTAGTGGTATTTATCAGGTGTCGATCCGCTCTCTACAGGACAGATTCGGCAGCTTTGCGCGCATAGCTACCGCTGCTCCAGAAACAACGGACGTCACCGACATCGCGATGAAATCAGTCGTGTAAGTGTACCCTAAGAGCGCTAGCGCATTGATGGGGCACAGTATGAGAAAGAGGCTGGGTGGCGAGATAAGCCGATGGGTGAGAATGCCGGCTAGAACGCGTCCGCTGAAGTTGCCGACTGCCGCGAGGGTGGTAATAATGAGGGTGAAGTAAGGGTTGAACCCTCGCTCAAGTGCATGTGGGACAAGGAAGCCGTGCCAGCTGATGTAGACGAACATGAACACGAGCAGCGAGAGGTAGGCGAAGTTCCCCCAGGGGTCGATGTAGATAGGCGAGTCTTTGAAGAAGTCGCAAATCTTCGCGGAGCACGTGCGGGGTTCGACATCTTCCGCTGTTGCAGCATCTTCTGACGTCGTTATACCATCCTCTGGACCACTTCTAGATGCATGACATTGAAATGGTCGTTGGAAATCGAGTCTATGAATTTTAAACTCCTCGTCACTATGTTCGTTTTTTAGGCTGCAATGTCTTTGGGGTGAGTTCTTATATACTTGTCTTCTTGGTGGCAGACGGTGCAGTTGCCGCAGGTATCGGGGTTGCAGAGTTGTGCGAATGCGAAGCCACCCGTTTCCGGTTTGCACTGGTTCCGAGCAGAAATTGGTCTGAACTGTCATCGCTGCAGGACAAGTCTTCGCTTTCCGTGGAGTAACTTTTTCCTCTTCTAGAGGTAGATTGATTGCAACTGTCTCCTACTCCAAGATCACTACGTTCCCCAATGTCTGCAGTTTCCAAGCCTTCGTTGCTCTTTTGGTCATGAGGATCTCCCAGTGTCATCTCTTGCAAAGATATATCACTACTAGTCGAGGGCCCACAGTAACTTGGGGGAAGTTCAATGGCGTTTCTTTCTAATTCGTGATCAGACTCACAACCACTTAAAATGTTACTTCCAAGTCCATGCTCAGCGGCAGCTGGCGTTTTAGTAATATTACTTCTTGGAAGATTATTATTGGGCAGTTCGCTGCTTGTCCTCCGAGGTCGATCTTTACCAGGGTACTCAGGATGGTTGTACCTCCCTCGTATCGCCAGCACGCATGGTATCATGTTCGCCATTAGTGTTCCGAGTATCAACAGCGCCCCCCTCCATCCATAAGCAGTCAGAAGCAATTGCGCCACCAGCGGTGGAAGGATCATCCCAACGCCGTACCCAGAGCAAGCCAGACTGTATAAGAGATTGAAGTTCTCCGTTCGCTCATGTATGATCATCGTGAGGTAGACTTGCAGAATACACAGCCCGAGTCCTGAACATGAGAAATTAAAAGATTACAATTTCATATAAATTCTTTTGTTTAATTACTTTTTGTAAACAAATATATACCTTATATTTATTTGTTCATCGATATTTGTGTTGTAGGGCCTCTATCTGTGATCATTGACAGAGTTACCCTACTAAAATAAAACGAATAAAATAAATTTTAAAAAATAAATAAATAAATATATAAGAGACAAACGGGCACGGGCGTCTATTTGTCACTGATGCCCATTCCTCGGGGATAATCTTTTCATCCATTCACCTGATGAATTGATTATCGACGCCCATGCATTCATCCATCCACCTGATGAATTGATTATCGACGCCCATGCACACGGGAACGAATGTTGACGTTCTATAACAATTGCGTAGATGTCAGGTTAGAATGGCCAATGAGGTCCGAAGAAGATTGAAATCGTCTATTCACTCATTTAAGATCATCGCAAGATCAAAGTGCTCAGTCAGAGTTTTGAAATGTTGAAATAAAACGGAGTTATATTCATAAAAAATAAAGAAACATGAGGACCCTACATAGCGGATCAGTCAAAAGCAAGTACTTAGGGTGTATTTTTTCGTATCTACACGTCATATCTTCGTCACTAAAATGAATTTTAGGAAATCACTATTTAGCCTAGTTTCAAAATACTGATTGTGTAAGTTATTTTGAGTGGACGTAGATTTTTCAACCCTAAACCAAACTCTAATTTTAGCTTTCGAAGGCGGGGGCATCATGGTCCTTGCGTTGTTGAAACTTAAAAATGCTTACAAGGAAATACTTTGGTGCAATAAAAGAATATGTAAATGACTTTAGTATGAATGACAAAAGATGTCCATCTATAACCGCACGATAAGAACGTATTTACAGGTGCTACTGTTACTACGTATACATCTAAATAACGGTTTTACGCTTATCTGCGAGTTTGAATGCTATAGCGTGTTTCTAAAAAGTGATTAAAATGAAAACATATTGACTTTGGTTCGTCTATAATAATCACTATATCACAAATCAGTTGACTATTCGATGTATTTATTCTACCTGATATGACCCACCCCTTTTGCAATTGGAATTGCAGGGCACCTTTAAGCAGCTCTTGGCGTAACTCCAGCCTTACACTGAACTTGAAAACACTCATTATTACGCTCGGGAATATCCATATGGGATCGATAATGAGGTATATGAAATACATAACCAAATCTTCATGCACGGGTGATGGATGCAAACTATATACGCGCCTCGGTGATCTGCGAAGGTACTATCATACCTCGGCTACGCCTCGGCATGATAGTACCTTCGCAGGTCACCTCGGAGCGTATAGTATTGCCATTACTCTCCGAGTCGATGGTTATTCGCTTTTAGAGAGCAGCAATGTGGATGAAGTGACTTCATGAATGCCAAACGCCGAAAAAGGATTTGGCAGTCATTTCCCATGAAATCTATCAATTTCAAAAAAATTAGTGAATATATAATTCTCCTGGGAACGCCCCTTTAAATTGCACAAATGTGACGTCATCTAAGGAACGGACTAATTAACTAAATTATGTAGCTGATGTAAGCCAATAAATTGTCAATCACGCTGCCGATTCTAGACTCTAACTATGAATTAGGCGTAAACAGGCTGCTAAGTGAGATCTGGCATCAGAAAATTAGTTTTAAATCTTTATTGTGTTTATTTGCATGGTGAGTCGATCAACTTTGTATGGATTACGTGCAAAATACGTTGTATTGAGTATCATTTACTTCTTCATGAAATTATGACTATAAAAAATTACCCGACAGCGAGAGGCAGACGGTCACGTGATTACTGGAGGAAGCAAACGATGATAGCGCCATCCCGTGGCACGGCAGGATCGAGCCAATGATGAGGAGAAGTCGCCTTGGATACCGCTCGGTTTTGAAGACAACGACGAAGACAGGTGCTGTCAATAAAATTAAAAGAAAATACGAATAGTACGATCGATAAGGGGAATTTTTCAACTTCCCAAAATGAAGGAGAACAGCTTTAGTAGAACTGGTGATAGCAAAATACAGGGCATATTGAAAAAAAAGTTTCACTTTGGAAAAAATACACTGTTGATAAAAAAGGTGGAATTTCTTTTTTAGATCAAACTTCATTCGTTTTCCCTAGTTTGCGCGCTAATGAACCATTTCGTACTAAATGTAATGATTTTGTAATGTTTCCAAACTACTAATGTACAATAAATGGTTGTATTAATTTGCATCCATTAAGCTAGCTTTTTGTTTTAAGCTCTGAAAGATAGTCCCTGTAATGTGGCCCATTTGCCTTTGTATAGCGTACGTTAAACATTTCATCATTATGTTTCATTTCTTAGAGATGGCTGTAAAATGTTCAACCAAAACTGGCAAAGAGGACCTCTAGGCTTTATCACATATAACGTCATTTGCTACATGCCAAACTATGAGGGTGCTCCACCAAGTAGGGATGTCATCAAGCAATGTCCACTATTTCGTTGGAACATCGCAGGTTATGGTCTTTAAAATCATCTAACGTCATCGGATGGAGGGGAATTAAGGTCAAGGAGATCTCTAGGACCTCCACGATTGACCACCAACATAAATGATCGCAAATTGGTTAACATGTGCGGTAGAAAAGGGAAATGCCGAAAAGAGCCTTCGTCATCTATGAATGTATGAAGAAAATGCTATAGAATCAACGCCTTCCGCCAAACTGTAGATCAGAGATCGCTCTAACATGGTCACCAAGCAAGACGAGCTAGCATGAGTCCACCCCAAACCATGCAACCGAGATTTACTGGACGTCCTTGGACTAGGGGGCCCAGAAGATTTCCACCTGGACACTAGTCATATCTCATATTGAAGGATCCGAGCCATAGCATCCTACACGAAACAGAGGAGAGACAAAGGGTTTGCCAATGACGTGTCAATAAGCTCCACGATTAATGAATTCACAAAACAACTTGAGTTTGTGACAGCCCAACAGTGGTATGGCTCGTATCCGTTAAGTGTCCAGGCGGAAATCTTTTGGGCTCCCTAGTCCAAGGACGTCCGGAGAATCTCGGTTGCATGGTACGGGATGGACACATGGTAGTTGGTCTTGTCCGGTGCCCATGTTAGAGCGATATCTGATCTAATAATATATAGCATTTATAGAGCGCCAGTATCTAGGTGCCCTATTCAGAGGCGCATTATTACCCTTGGTCATCAGGTACAGGTCAAACCCGCACAATTATCTTGCGCACCATCTCAACTCCCCGGGGAGCATACTAGCTCAAGCCGCCTAACCGGCGCTGAAAGCTAATTAACACCCAACCAAGTACCCATTTATACTCCTGGGTAGAGAGCAGCAATGTGAATAAAGTGTCTTGCTGAAGGACAAACGCCGTGGGCAGGATTCGAACCCGGGATCTCTAGATCAGAAAGCGCGCGCTCTACCGATCTTGCCACACCACGTCCTCTATAAATGCTATATATTATATCTGATCTACAGTTTGTCGGAAGGCGTTGATTCTATAGCATGTTCTTCACAGATGGCATTTCCGGTTTCTACGGCACATGTTAACCAATTTTCTGTAATTTATGTTGATGGTCAATCGGGGGGAGGGGTCCTAGAAATCCCCGTGGACGTTAATTTACTCTCCTTTCGATGACGCTAGATGATTTTACAGACCGTAAACTGTGATTTTCCAACGAAATAGTGGACATTGCTTGTTGACACCCCTTCCTGGTGGAGCACACTCATCTTTTGGCATGTAGCAAATTACGTTACATGGAGTTTGGCCTAGAGGTCCTCTTTGCCAATTTTGGTTGAAAATTTTACAGCCAACTCTGAGAAATGACCCATAATGATACAATGTTGGACACACACTATGGAGAGGCAAATGGTCCAACATTACAGGGACTGTCTTCCAAAGCTTAAAACAAAAGGCTAGCTTAATGAATGCAAATTCATGCAGCAATTCATTGTACATTGGTAGTTTGGAAAAAATATAAAATCACTACATTTAGTACAACTGATTCATTAGCGCACAATCTAGAGAATGAAGTTTGATCTTAACAAAAATATTTCACCTTTTTGTTCAACAGTGTATAATATATACGTATCAGAGATAATTATGCTATAGGACATCTTCTTGGGGGTGGAGGAAGGTAGGGTACGTTTGGTGCGTACGAGTTGTATTGCCAAGTCTCCTAACTTTGCGGATATCCCAACTTCGCGCATCGTAGGCGAGATACGCACAAATTCTAACACGGACACGGTGGCGGAAATGTTTAATGACAACTGAAAGAGCACACATCAATTACTCAGCAAACGAAATAATAGCGAATCAAGAGCGAAATGTTTGTAGTCTTTTTTTTGAAGAACTTGGTGTTCCAACAAATTTATGAGGTAAGAATCAATCAAATTAGACGGAAATCATTTCCAGTTGAACTTATTTGTTGTCATCGAAAGGCTGCGCAAAAAGCTAAAAAATGCTGCAGAGGTATATTTTGTGAATAATAATGACCAAAAAAAAACAAAGTTGTCGGAGGCAGTATGTTTTCGGGTTGTCCGTCCGTCCGTCCGTACGTCCGTCCGTACGTCCCGTTCTCGTGAT
>JAUELG010105382.1:0-16989 GCA_031471515.1 Dendraster excentricus | reverse complement strand
TCGGTCTCGTGTCAGTTTTGATTCGGTTTGGTGGTGTGAATGCTACATTGAAATAAGCTACCTATTTGGAATGTTAACAAGATTCGAGAATGGTATTCCAGTCGCATAAATTGCGATTTTAACGCGCGTGTACACGATATTTAAGTAACACGATGCACATCCCTAGTCATACTGCTCCTGAGGTAACATAATCAGACTTACCCTGTATGTCGTACAATGTTGATTGCCCAGACGTGAGGATGGACAAGATGACTATTACGTGCAGAACGATGGCTGAATTGAGCCATTCCATTTTTAGGAGTTTCGTTAAAATTATCAATTTCAATCGTTGTCTTCACCCAGCACGTTGAAAGAAGTTGAACAATGAACCATTCATACGACGTGCAGCTCTCGTGCGTGCATATTTTACATTTTCAGTTCCTCGTTAATCCGGGTGTTTTCATAGATTTGTATACATGTATTAATCCGTTGAGGGCGAATTGATTTTGATATAACTCGCATTCTCCAAAGACTCAACCCTGAAATATTTCGGGACCAGTCCTCAACGGGTTAAACGTTGTATGAAAGTATGCATTAACATGGCACAGTTCACACCAGATACAGAAGTGAAACCAGTATCCCGACTCATGAATCTGGATTTGGTGGCAATATTATTTTGATTGACATGACAGAACCACGTAACAAAGAAATAAACAATAAATAAGAGTGCCCACATAATATTATAGTATATTTTGCATGAAGTGGATAATAATTAAAGATAGGATATTTCAATTCCTAATTAGGTTTAACCTAGTTGGTATCTAGGCTTATCCAACTAATCCTAGCTGTATGATGTGGCTAATAATTCAAGACATTCAGGACATTTTAGTTGCTAAGTAAGGTCAACTAAATAGGTAACTAAGGCTTACCTAGCTAATCCATGTCTTAGACTGGGAAAAATGTGCGTTGCTCGCTAAAATTTATCATTCGAAATTCACTGAGCAATAAACCTTGAGCTTGCAAAGTTATGTGAATAAGTATCCTAGTGTGAAGTGTACGTTAGTTTATATGAGGTTCTGTAATTGAAAACATGATTGCGTTATTTTGCTATTATAGTGAAGGTACCATTATTATAAATTTAGAGTGCATCTTAACCCGTTAGGCTATGCTTGTCATCAGGATACTAGGTAACAGACTACAATACACATTATGTATTGATCTCAGCTATGCCAAATATCCGCATTTTCAAAGCAGGAAGTGGTCAATGTTGAAACCCCATACAATTTATTTTACATAATTACATTTACTAAGGATAGCATGCATAGGCAGCGGGTTAATGGAATGATATTAAATTACCGCACATGATATGATAACGCGAATAATCCTAATAGTCAAATCGTTTACCAGATATTTCAAAAGGCAATATAAAAACTGTAAACTTATTGGGAGATTGCTTTACGAGGAAATAACACAATAAAACGAATCCGGATAACTTTCCCGTTAAAGGGATCCAGTAGCATTCCCAAAATCCACATGGAAATTTAGCGTGTCTCATATACTTCGTAGTATTCGTATATCTAAACGGATACATTTAAGCATGGTACTGGTTTAAATGTTCAATTTTCCCCTTTCATTATATTATAGTCTGTCTAGTTAAAATGCTTAGATTCACAACGTTTTACTCAAGAATGGTAACTGTGTACAATTTCAGTGCATTTACTAAGCACATACCACTTTGTGTATTCGCTCATTACTCAATCACAAAACACTTTTTTACCAATCAAACATCCCTCAGTGAACATAAACACAACAAAAAAGTAAGTTCCCCCCTATTCAACATAGCGTAACTTTTTAACAATTAAAGTTTGAACAACATAATTAGGCAGGAATGTTGCTCAACTTATTGGCTAATGTCTGCGTAAAAATGAACTTGATCCGCCGTGCCATGCATGAGTGAGCACAAATGTCTCAAAATATTAAAATTTTGTCTTTGATGTATGGTCACTCATGTATGACTGGACGGACTAATTTAATTTTCACACAGAAGTAAGTAAATAAATATAGGAACAATCCTGCCAAGTTATTTTGCTCATAACTTTGGCGTTAAAACGTTATGTTAATTGATAAAGGGGGACTTATTTTTGTGCTAAGTTTAATTGATCAGTATTGTTGGAATAAATTCAACAAAAATATAAGCCCCCTTTTTATTAAAATAATATAACTTTTGAGCAAAACTGTTTTGGGCAATATAACTCAGCAGGATTGTTTTTACACTTAGTGACTAACTCTTGCGTGAAAATGAAATTGATCCATCACGTCATGCATGAGTGAGCACATACCAACGGAAAGATTGGTACTTTGTGTGCTCACTCATGCGTGACTCAATGGACCAACCTCATTTTCACACATAATTTAGGCAAAAGTGTAGAAACAATCCTGCCGAGTCATTTTGCTCAAAACATTTGTGGCAAAAAGTTAGGCCATTTTGAAAAGGGGAACTTACTTTGTTGCGGTGTATATGACAAAAGTATCCATTATTTACATATACAACAACAAAGTAAGTCCCCTTTTATGAGTAAAATAACTTGGCAGGATTGTTCCTATATTTATTGACTTACTTTTGTGTGAAAATTAAATTAGTCAGTCGAGTCCTGCATGAGTGACCATACATCAAAAACAAAATTTTAATTTTAAGACTTTTGTGACTTTTGAAAAGTGCGCAAATTCATAGGCGCGTTTTTAAATGACGTATGAATGGCTTTGCGCGTGTCTAATTGTGACGTATGAATGTGTTTATGCAAATCTGCTATGTACGCCCAAAATGGCACTTCATGTTTTGCTCTGGATAGTATGTATAATACTAATAATATTGACTGGCTTGTTCTTTCGTGATATATCAGAAATATTGCATTCGCTAGGATCAAATTGCACTTGTCTTCGACTTGTGCAATATGATCCTCGCGAATGCAATATTTATGATATACCACTCAAGGCCAGTCAATATTATATAATTATTTAGCACATTGCAAGCAATGGTAAATGAAGTACAGGGCTGTGACATAACATAGTATAATTTACAAATGTAACGTAGAACACACTTTATGCTTATAAGACGAACATAAATCAGTTAGATTATACGAATAACTCATGTTAATATTTTAATCAAAGACGAACATTATGTTGAAAATGCTTCGCATTTCCAACATATTAAATATACATTTCTAATAAGTTTGTTTAGCAACAACAATCAATTCAAATGCGTAACATTTAGATGTATGTAACAGTATATTGTTTCCTAACAAAAACATCAACCAAACAACATTAATTTAAATGGATCTAGTAACATTTACTAAATCGACAAATCTTACTTGTAACTCTTGTTATTTACTTATACCTTATTTTATTCGTACTTCTAATACAAGCGTGAAACAGGTTTCGTTTTATTCGAATTTCCTTTATGTGAAAAAACTCTTTACGTTTTCTTTGTTCAGATTTATTCCACTGGAAGCTGGACAGTAATGTTATGACATAGCCAGTGCATAAATTAACGAATATCACTTTGAAGTATTGCCCAAATTTTTGCCTCAAGCAATAATGTTCGTTTATTGTGAAACAATGTATAAACAAGGCAATTATGAAATGTAATATAATTCAATTTGGAATCTGAAGCGAGATCTTATCATCCGCGTTGGAAATGTTTTCGGCGATTGGGCCTAGAGAGCTAGAATATCCCCCTGACATCACTGTCAAACGGTAGACAAAAACAAATCTGAAATTCGGCAATGTATAAAGGTTTACAGAGGGGTAAAATAAGGAATGATTAAATTGTCTTCTAAAATTCATAACAATTCATGTTGACAATAATTATTTTATTATTCGAAAAAATGACAAAAACTGTGATATGCACATATAATCATGATCGCAAACTAAATATATTAAGTAGTGTATATACATGTATATACCGTATAGAACGCAGTTTGCCACAGTATGAACACACTGTGTTTCACAATGTGACCACAGCGTTAAATTGGCGCGCTGTCAGTGTGTAAAAGTAAACTCACACTGTGAACGCTCTGTGGACAAAATGTGACCACTATTAATACACAAATGATGCCCAGGTGTAAGTTGGTCGGTAGGAATTGTAATGGAACTGTTGAACTGTTAAGATTAGTTTCCCGAGTTACCGCGTGCAAAAAATTCCACCGACCCATGAAATAAACCTGCGCATCATCTGTTTTATAGAATGGGCATTGTTACGCCCCCAAAAAGTAAAACAATAACAAATTATAAAAATTACCGGTTGCATGAAACTTTTACCGGATGCATGATTTTTTTCACAGGACGCATGGGTTTTCATTCATCCAGTACAATCAATTGTCTGCACAAATTTTTTCTCACAACCAATCGGATTGCAGGGATTGATGAACCCATTCTATAAAATGCAATGAGCATACTGTGTTCACACTGTCACCACGGTATAACGTCACCTGCGTTCACATCGGTGTGTAAAACAGTGCGCTCACACCATAGTTTAAAGTGTGTTTGAAGCGTGGTCACATTCTGCACAGTGTGAGTGGCATTTACCCAGTGTTCTCAGTGTTCACACTATGGCACATTGTGTTTTGTCCAATATGGGAAATGTAATTGACAAATAATATAGGCCATACCTTGATGGGACGATACAAATGTGAACGAGCCGAGCTAAATTAAAGCCAGAGGGGGCTGTGAATTTGGGAAGAGAAAATATATTTGTACTGAGTTCTCTCGTAAGTATAGAATAGATAGCGGAGAAGCAGCATGAAGATGAAGTAAAAATGTGGCTGTTTTAACCCCCAAATATGTACAGTATAATGACATCCCTATAAATTGTAGCACTTCAACGCGACTTTGCAATTGGATATATAGATGGTACTATCTTAAACAAATTAATTTGCCTACCTTTTAAATGTGCTGCGCATAAGTACACATTCAACCGACATCATAGTGCAAATACAAACAAATTGTACAGTATCGGCACTCTTGAACAAGATTAAGGATAGTAAAAAACCGAACTTCCTTAACCTAAGACGAATTAAAGGCTACAGCGATTCTCACATGTTATACAGTTCATTTTCCACCAGATTCGTCGGAACCTCGTGGAACTCCGTATTGGTGTAAACGTCGCCGCCAGCTGGCGTCCTGCACTCAGTCGAGGAGTCAGCAGTCGGAATCAAACTCATCGCGATACCGTGGTCGTCCTGCCCGGCGGCCTGATCGTTCGGTAGACAGATCGAGTAGTACGTATTTGCATCGTTGCTAGGGGGCGTGTTAACATTTGCATCCGCCTCCGTCAATACGTCGTACTGATTGGATCCGGTCATCTCGTTGCCTTGGTTACGCTGGGAAAGTCTAGAAAGCGATGCATCACCATCGTCAGCAGCCACTGTCACGTTTTTCTCATCGTTGGTAGATAGACGAGCTTTTGTCTGCCTGTAGGTGTGGTATATCAGATCAGTCGGGTTAATAACCAATGGGATTATATTTAAAGGATGCCTGTATAAAGTGTCTTACTCCACAGCAATTACTTGGAGCTTCCTCGTTTCTCTTCTACTTATGGTAAGAGAAGAATACAGCATGGTTAAAATCAAATTCCCCTTTACTCTGACAAAATCTATCATTCAGCTCAAGAGCGATAATGAACGGTCATTAACCTCACAAGCGGCATACATTAATTCGTTGTAAAAGCTAACGCATATTTCCGCTTTTTTTAAGCAGGAAAGCAGTATAGTTGATTTGGCACCATTATGGAATTTAGCGGCTTACCTGTTTGGTCATTTTGTACAAGGACAAAATACAAAACGATTCAAGTGACTGTTCATCAACGTTTACACAATTTGTTATGGATAATTATATGAAAACAAATGCCATCCTAATTTCCTTCCATAATGTTCTGTTTCATCATGTTGCCACTTTTCATTTTCACTTCATGTGATATTGTTATATCATCCGTTATTCTGTGTGAGCATACCTACATGAATTAGATTGACATCATTCATTTGTATTGGTACATATTTTTTCAGTAATATTAATACCGGATACAGAAACTAGACCTCTTCCCGTTTCTAACCAACCAGGAAATTACGTCGTTAATGTGATAAAAAAACACAAAAGAGGAAATATTTGTACATCAGAGTTCGACAAACACGTCATGCACGTCGACGTGTAGGTCTGCATTGGATAACATTTGCAGTGTTTTCATTTGTTTTAAATGGCTCACTTATATGTTATATGAATATCCCGTTAGTTATCTAGAAATATACTTGTCTCAGTGTTTAAAAGAAAGTACCACGTAACCCCCAAAGGTGTAACACACGGTATCTCTCCAAGTGAAAACTATCCTTCTATTCGTGGCGTGTCAGGCACCTTTTTCATATAATCGTACCCCCTTGATGGAGATTTAATTGTGTACATATGTAGAATTATACAAACAAATCTAATTTTGTCATTTAGAGTACACATTCATTTTTCGAAATCAATCCTTTTGAAATACTTGCAGGTACGCACTACATGTCGAAAGCTACCTCTACATCATCATGAAAGGATCTTTATCATCTCCACCAACATTTTCATGAATAATACATGTTCGAAAAAAATACACAAAAGATAAACCCTCTGTTGGCGATTAATCGTGCTTACACACTGCCCATTTCAAGAGACATCACATATGGGGCAGTTGCAACTACAGCTAGGCCAACTAATTTAATACTCATTTCATACCAAAAGACGAGATTGATAATTGATAATTTTCTAAGGAATGGTATCTTTTAACACCACTTAATTGCCACGTAATATCATATGCTAAATTCACACAATACGGACAACTATTATTCTAAATACCTACTATATATTATATTTGTTTACGAGCCATACATTACTTGGCATTCTAGTGATAAATTGCATGCATTGATTGAAATCTTATTACTCTATTTGAAGTACTTGTTGCAAGCGTCATTGTTATTGTTATTGTTCTGGGCCCCTTTTCATAACACTTTTCCTATAATTGTAAATGCATAACTACGATGGCTGAAGCAATGTGCATGGAACACTGTAGTACCAAAGTTGGCATGGAAGTAATTGGACACTTACAGCGATAAATCTATTCATAATCATTGCAGTTAAAATGAATAATATCATTACAAATCAATAATACTGATATTGATCATGGCTATCGTCCTAACATAGTTATTTTCATACCAATGATTATTCAAACTTATATTATTAATGTAATTAGGCAATGGTCATTTGCATTGCACCTGCAATTTTCACTGCCATTATCATTATTACTCTTCGTACTATTATTATTCAACTGAATTCGACCGGCACATTATGTGTGTTACTGTCGTTGAATGGTAATTTTCATTGTTCTAAATTGTTATTGTTATTGACAGTAAGTAATGTACATGTCATTGATATCAAAGGGACTTATTATAAAGAAACATTGTCTAAATCCTCAAAATGAAAGTTTCGTTGTTTTTTCTTCAAATTTCCCTTTGTTACAAAGATGTGTTCGTTTGAGTGTTAAGGTAATAACACATCCGTAGAAATTTTGAAACCATGTACAAAGTGAGTGCAGTGAGATAGTGAATATCACTTTGCATCTATGTTCATTACTCGGGCATGCAACGTATATTTGACTTGAAATGTTCACACAATACCCTATGGACATATGAGGTAACAGCAATAAACATTGTTACCATCAATACACTTGCCATTATAGCTATTGCCAATAAAAGTTCGAAGAATTATGTTTACCTTTTCCGCAATAAAATGACAATTATGACGACTGCGACGATAAGAAACAAAATAATCACAGCCACTCCGATACCGATAACTTTCGAGCGAGATGATGAATCACCATATGCTTCTGTAAAAAAATATATGTTAAAACAAATATTTAGAAGTAGCAACTTAAGACGTTTGATAGTTTTCAGGTTTTCCCATATGCCGTTCATTCGAGTTTGTCAAACAGACATTTTTTTAGAATCCCCTTTCTTATACTGATGACCAATTAGATAAAGCTGTGATAGGTCGAGACGTTTAAGTAGGCCATTGTGCAAGTTGTAGATATGAAGATTTATATTCCACATACTCAAAATATTGCTCTACGATTGGTCAAAAGTTAATCACGTGATACAAAAACGTGTCGCCCCTTACATGCCTTAGTTCGTTACACTGTGACCTATCTCGGGCGAAAGTGCGTTGTACTCACTACTATATTGGTGAAAGTTATTTGCACTTATTACTATCTTGGTTAAAGTGCGTTGCACTGTGTACTATATTCAATGGTTAGCAACGTTACACGCGGCTAAGCTTAATATACAATGGTATAAGCGTCTTGGACCTTTAATTATAGATCTTCTTCATGAAAAGGGTTGGCGAAATTATAATGAACGGCTCAATCATTTTCTCAATGTTCAAAATTCATTGGCCCTTTGTGATCAAAATAATGTATGTGGAATATAAAGCAAATAATCCCCTTGTGGTTTCAGGTGATGGCAAACTAACACTTTCTCGGCGATCTAGAAGTGTACGAAATCTTTCCTTAGCTTCGCTTTGGAAAGAGAGAGCTACATCCAGATGTCCTCGGAAGTTATAGTTTGTCCTATTGTACTCACCAACGGTAATTATTTGCTGAATAAATGCTAGCCACTTGACTGATTGAGCAAAAGTGTGAGACATTCCGCTTACGAAAATAAACAAAATCAAGAAAATGATATAATATCTTCAACCCAGCTTTTACTGACCCGTTACAGTTTTAGCTTTGGTCGTCATTTTGTCCCACGACATAATGGATGTTGGACTGCTGCTTGTGACGTCAAGGGTTGTTGTAATGGTGCGCTCTTCATGTTGGTTATCTGTAGTCGCTTTATCGAAACAGAGAAAAGAGAGTATTGGGTAAATTCACGACGTACCGCCAGTACGCACACAAAGTTATATTACATCGACGTCACGACATTCGAGATGATGAGTACTTTAACATATGTACACATAAAAAACAAATCCAGACTTTGTTTGTGGTTAAACGTTTGCAATTTGTGTGGGTTTTAACCTCTGAGGGTACACAGAGCAAATAAATTTGTTTAATATACTGGCTACATAGCTTCCGTGATGTTGCGTAGAAGGTTCGCTGATTCATACGCAAGAAGAAGAAGAAGAAGAATCTGTTTAATTTGTATTTACAGTCATATTAGCTTTACATTGTTTTATTCGCAAAAGTGGTAATTGAGATATCAATCACAAAACAATATCATGTTACGGACCATTTTAATTGTACATTTTCAAAGAAAACAAAACAAAATTGTGTTTTTTAATCAATGTACATTGATTTGGACTGCACTCGAAATGCGTTCCGGAATAGTTTTCAATTCAACCATAAATATCGCCAGAATAAAGGATTTAATAAAAAAAAAATCATTTCATGCGCTATGAAAAAAGCAAATGTGACAACTAAGTGATTCCGGTTTAATTTGTCACAATTAATTGGTCACTCTAACTTTAATAACTTGATGTTATTCATAATTTAATTGGAAGAATAATAATATGAATTAAAAAGTAGTAGTTCATATGACATACGTATCTAGGATTATTGAGAATGTATATCAAATGATAATTAAAGTGATTTTAAAACATTGTGGGTGAACATTAAACTCCATTTAAGACAATCAGTTCTAAATTTGATTTTGCGTTTTGAGTGTAGACGTAATTGATGATACTGATATTGTATCGATGATTGTAAAAATGTTTTACTAATAATTATGCTGCAAATACTTTATATTGTTAATTTAATTATGTAGAATCTAAGAAGTTATTTTGCAATTATGTGTGTCAAGACTAATGACTAAAATGACTAAAAGACAATACATGTATTACAATACATTTCAAATTAGTTGCAATGAATGGATGTTTGTATAGTTATCACAATAATTGGTCACTCTCACTTTGATAACTTGTGTAGGAATACATGCGATTGCCGTCTTTCCCGAATGATTAATAGCTATTGACGGTATTCGCCATATGAACAGAAATAAACTGTGGCAACATCTTTATGAAATAATTAATCATACGTGTTTAGATCTCTTACGTTCTCATCTGTTTTTATCCTATGGGAAATGTAACATTTAATGATGCATGCATATAAATCTTGGTTGGTTGGTTGGTTTTGTGGTTGTGATTTGTTTGGATTTAGTAAAAATTAAAATTATCATTTACGTCTAGGACTGTCACTAGTGCTGCTTATGAAGTCATAGGTTGTCATTTTAGTGCTCGCCTCCGGTTGGTCATCTGCAGTCGCTTTATACAAAGAAATCAGTAACACATTTAAATAAACCATTACCTGATTTGTTCTATTCCGAAAATGACATTTCAGACATCGATTTCACAGCGTTACCATGAAAGAGTACTTTGAATTCATAAGCACATTTTTAATAGATAACGGAAAATGTTTAACCTAGTAAAAACTGTGATAAGTGATGTTATTTAGACTTTATCACCACAGCCATATTGATGTCGACTACAGCAGAAAAGCGATTCGGAACGCGTTTCAATTCAATCATAAATATCTTATGAATACAAGGAGAACTATAAACAATCTAGACCCGTTTAATATTTCGAATACTATAATCAGGCAAATCATAGAAAAGTGGCAACCAAGTAACTTTGGTTGAATTTGACAAAATTGATGGGTCACTCTAACTTTGACTATTTGAAGATATTACATACGATTCCCGTGTTTTCCGATTACACAATTGTTATTTCCATCTCACATTTGTTTTTATGAAACCTCACTTCGGCTGTTTGTTTCGCGTGTTTTTGTTAATATTTGCCCACTCCCTTTGTCGTTCAGCAAGGCATAAAATCGGCATTGCTGCTCTCTTCCCAGGTGTAAAAATGGGTACATGGTCTGGTGAAAATAAGCTTGGTGCACCTTTAACTTTGGCCGCCGCTAGTGTGCTCCCCAGGGAGTTGGAATGTGACAGGATAATTGTGCGGGCCTGAACTGTACCGTATGACCAGGGGTGAAAAAAGCGCTTAGAGGCTGTTCTGCATTAGGCGCTAAATAAGTGCGATATATTATTATTATCATTATTAATATTATATCTGCTCACATTTAACCCGATCTTGTATTTCATATCAACCGGTGCATAAATGGATGTTCTGGTTAGTTGGTTAGCTTCTTGGTTGTACGATTGCAGGTGCGTTATGTGAATACACAACGCCCCCCCCCCCTCCCCAATTCTGAACGTTCCCATCGTTATTGGTCTTAACCATAATAAAAAATTTAAATGGTTTCGGCCGCGACCAAACTCTGACGACGCTTTCAATCTATACTAATTATTTTTTGTCTAGGCCGACTTGTGTCGTCAGCTGCATCCGATGCGGGTGCGGGAATAAGGGCTAGCAATTAGCTTAATAATTTGTTAAAATAATTTTAAAATGGATTCTCAATTGTTAGCGCTTAGATACTTTGTCAAACCCGACAAAACACGCTTGCATGATTTGGGAACAAACACAAGGCACATATGAGCTAACTCAACAAGTAGTTCGCGTTTGACATCACTTATCAGAACGGCATTTCTAGTTTCATCAACATCAGCCTCTATGCTTTACTTCATAAATGGGATAACCCTGTGTACTAGTGACTTATGCTGATCCCTTGCACAAGGGCCAATGTTGGTAATATTTCCATGAAATGTTTGTAGTATTGTGTAGATAAAATAATGAAAGCTAAATAAATGTTGGACAAAACTATTCGTTTATCAAAAATAACTATAAGAAGTAGTCAAGCAAGAACCTTAGGGTTCACCTTGATATGAATGACCATCATCACCATCACAACCACCATCATGCACCATCTTCATCATCATTATTACCGTCAACATCATCACCAGTATCCTTATCAATATTATTATCATCATCATCAGCATCATCATGATCATCATCATCATCTTCATCACTATCATCATCATTATCATGACAATCATTATCATCTATTTAATCGTCATCATCATCATTATCATCATCACAACCACCATCACCATCACCATCATCAATTTCATCATTTTAGTTAATATCACTATAATCATCACCACTATGTTTATCACCATCAACATCTTAACCATCACATCATCACTATCATCATCATCATCATTATCGCTTCCATTGTCATCAGAATGTATACAGTGTAATTCGAACCTTCATAGATTGAAATCCTCTGCGACCCTCCACACGTGTCCTTCCGATCACCAGCACACGGCGTCCGGCATTCAGAATCATCAACTCTTCCCTTGCGCATATAGTCATCGTTGCCACAGAAGCACTGGTTACCGTCCTCAACCCCAGCGTACCAGACCGGCCCGTCGACATGCTCTAGCTCTCTGCACCAACTGAGGCATTCAGCTACGGAGTTAGTATTTGACTGCTGAAAATCACCTGATAGTGTCCTCCCAGAAAAACTAATGCTTTCTAAACATGCGGAACAGGGGTCGTTGAAGCAACCGATGTACCGGGGACCTGATAAGAAATACAATAATTGATAGTGAAAAACAAACACTAAAAATAATGAACATTGCAAACGCATTGAAAGTGTTATTGCAAGTTGTACAAGTTTCATGTATGAGTATGTAATCTTATCTTTGTCTTATAATCGTTATGTTATGACCACAATCTCGAGCCTACACCGTCTACGATTCACAATACTAAATTTTTAAACTGGACCAGTTCAAAAATATGCATCAAAAGCATGTCGTCAACAAGAGATACTGTACTCATGAATATGCACTAAATTGACATAATTAAATTGTCTACTTATTTACCAACATCCACATAATCGATTATATTAGTAATCCATTCTACTAAAAATTACAGAAAATGTATGAAATTTAAACATAGCGTTGAGTAACGGTATATCCCGTTACGTAGTGCCCCCGATATTTTTTGGCGAGTTAATGAAAACTTGACTGTCAAATTCGAACCTTTGAGGGTTATATAATATATATTTTTTCGTAATCAATTATACTCCACAGTACAGAAAATGTATGCAGTTTAAAGGTAGCGTTAAGTATCGCAAAGTGCCCCCGATATTTTTTTGCGAGATAATGCAGAACTGACTGTCAAACTGGAATGAACATGCAAGTTTAATGACAAAATAAACTTTATTTGATTAAAATCGGTTCAGAAACAGCTAAAATATGCATACATGTATTTTGTTCAAAAAGGGTGTTTCACCGGCAATCACTGGGCAATATTTTTGGGCCTTTTAGAAACATTTTACAAAATGCTTGAAGACTACTGTGAAATCCTTAAGTCTTAATAGGTATTTAAAGAGTTCCTAATATTTATATTGAATCAAAACAGTAAATGCACGATTTTCTATGAACAAAGACTAAAACCAATTATTTTGTTAGAATAACACCCTCTTGCCTTGAACGACTCTCTTTGTCATGAGAAAAGGGGGTTTTACTTTAGACGTTAGAAATTATGAATACTTGTCGAACTATTACTTTTTTCCGTAATGGGGCACGTTTTGCACGTTTTGGTTACTTATTAAGTTAAGTTTGACCAATATTTAACTATCCCTTTTAATAATCAACACATGTGATCATAGATTTGAATACAAAGATTATCTGTTGTCAAAGAGGAATGCATCGTGATTCTATTGTTCCGATATTAATATAATGGTAGCACTTGCAGACATTTAGAGCGTACGGAATCATGAGACGAAAATGGTACCGTAATTGGTGGAAATTAATTGCATGGTTAACGGATTAAACATTCCATTGCAATGTGTTGAACATGTATTTGATATTTTATACACAGCGGTAAACAAAACATACAAATATATGTCGCTTTTTGTTTGCTCCCCCAAATACGCGAAACCCCATACTCAGCACTGCTGTTTTTCATCTGGGTCCAATTAAAAATACACGATATTTGTTTGTTCTTTGCCTGGACTGGTCCCCATTTATGTTGACGATGTCAAAACAGTGGGCGCTTCGTTATTCCGATGGTTCGTTATTCCGAAGATGTATTATTTCGAAGATTCGTTATTCAGGATGTTCGTTATTACGAAGGTTTGCTATTCCTAAAATAAAATCAGGTTCGTTATTCCGAAAGTTCGTTATTCCGAAGATACATCATTCTCAAGGTTCGTTACTCCGAAAATAAAATCGGGTTTGTTATTCCGAAGGTTCGTTAGCCCGAAAAAAGAAACATCGGGTTCGTTTATTTCGAAGGTTCGTTAGTCCGAAAAAAATAGGGTTAATCCGAATTAGTGGGTGCTGAGTTGGTGTCGATTTGTTGAAGGGGAGCACCACTCTTCCCCCACACCCTTCGGAATAAAGAACCTTCAGAATAACGAACCTTCGAAGTACCCAAACTTTCGGAATAACGGACTGTACTAAGCCGAAACAGTGACTAATCGTACCGATAGCTATTCTTATTTTTCTATACCCTAACTCTCATAAAAAGCTAAATAAAAATACAATGTCCACATAACCCGGATTTTTGATATATAAATGCGACCAATCTATCAACCTACAATTACACAAATATATAAGGACAATCAATTGCTTATACAATTCACTCCATACTTTCTGGAATAAAAAGTCTATAAACCAACGTTCTGTTATGTTGATTTGACCATCGCACTCAGTAAATTAGCTTACAAAATAGTTGTTAATATTTACCTTTACATGTAACTGCTGGTACATTCCGCATAAAACACGTATCGTTTTGTGCAGATTGCCTGCATCGTAGAAAGTTGGTTCCTGGTCTAGAGTCTATACAACAAAAACACACAAATAAAAACACACGCAATGCGGTCAATTGAAATAGAATATTATCCAAAACAATTTGTCTTGATACGTATACACACACATATATGAAAATAGAGTCACTACCTAGCTAAAATTATGTTTAGTTGGACTATCTGAGATAAATTATGAGCAGGCCCTATCATGTTGGCATTCTTTTGTGGAGTTACCTAGATCTTTAATAACAACAACAAACGAAATGGTTATCATTTAATTAGACAATAGAGCTACATTTAAAAACGAGTTCTACTTATTGTATTCATTGCGAAAGAGGGTTGTGGAAGGTGGGCGGGGTGGGGGAGCAGGAGATAAACAATGTGTGTATTAATTATTGGAACATAAATTTACTATTTGAGTGCACACGTTCAACATTTACATATGGACAAATTATGTAGGATATAGGAAAATTCTATTCATTCAACTTATCCGAGACCTCTGAAGCAAGCAAACATAGCGCGTGATCCATTGACTAAGGACGAAGACCAGTTGTCGCTGCCATCATCGAAGACGGTTGCAGATAAAGCCGACGACGTCCCAGGAAAGCCCGATCGATTACACGCTACTGACGCGAGGCCGAAGTCCCACTGGAAGTTGGGTTCATTACAGATGATTCCCCATGTATCTAGCTCAGCTATATATACCTCGAGAACACCCGCCCATGGTCTGGTTTTGGGAATAAGTTTGATGTCTGCCAAGCAAAACAAAACAAATTAGAGCAAAGTTTTTTTTTTAATTACGAGCACCTGCAAATGGCACACGCAATGCACCAATCATACTTCACTTCATGTCAAGCCACATCATTCAAAGCAAAACATTATACAACACATTTAGGGGGGTTTAACCCCTCTTGGGCAGCCGAAAAATGCTAAAAATGTCAAAAAATTTCGCGGCTTGGGTTGCCAAAAGACGCTACAGACGTCAACAATTTTTGTCGCTTCGAGGCTTGGGCTGCCCCAAAACGCCAAAAACGCATTTTTTTTCGCCGCTCATTTCGTCAAAACTCCCTTGGCAAAACTTTAGATCCGCCCCTGGTGATGCGGATTTTGTTGAGCCCCCCAAATGTTGGGGCTCATTACGCCACTGGTTATAACTATTACGGACTAAGTTAATAGAAAATAGGTTTTTATTAGAATAACAGCGCAAGACGTGCCATTAAGACACGTTCAGTATCCAACAATTTTTAAATGAGTAGTACAGTTCATTCAAAAACAATTAAAACAAAAGAGGGCGCTTACAAAAAAGGCATTGGTTTCAATGTTTTGTCATACAAAATTTTACGTGTGATGTTGCATTGATAAAACAAAAAAAAATTGAGAGATTATCAACTATTTATACAACGCTATAGAACATTTTTGGAAAAGTGCAAGCATTGGTTTGTTTTATTTTTATTTACATAAGAACATTTACCCGATGAGGACGGACCGATTTTGTTACAAAATGTATAGACCCAAAGCCCGAATATTTTCGGGACCAGTCCTCAACGGGTTAATATAATATTAAAGCCGTTTCTGGGTCTATTTTTACCAAATGAAGTTTATTCTGTTTTTATAATTTTTGCTGGATCTCTCAAATCCGACACTCAGTTATTTAGTGTGCAGCACACTCTTTACCAAAACTAAACTACTCCTTTAACTACACAATTTGAATTTGAGTTCTTGTTTGATTATGAAAACAAAACAATTCAAATCATGCTGATATAATAGCAAAGTTTGCTAGTTCTTTAAATGTTTGCTTTGATTAAGAAAATAAAAATTATATCATTGATTTGTTGTTATAATGTTTCTAGGATTACGTTTTCATTTTTGAAATGGTTTCCTAAGAGATTTTGATAAACCAAACGATTTCCTGTTCTGAAACCTTTGGTGATCTTGTTGTTCCTACATTAACTTGTATCTACCTCAAAATGGTTCCAGAAGCGCCCTCTTGACTGAAACTCTACTATCCCTTTAAAAATAGCGCATACACGGCTAAAATGCATCCAAAAGAGATGCGATACATGGACCATTTTATCAAATTTATAACCTTAAATTTGTATAAAAACAAGTTTATGTGCATACAAAAAAAAAAAACTAAACACACTTGCACCCACAAACAAACCCACGCACGCACACACACACACACACACACACACACACACACACACACACACATATATGCGCGC